>JAUJPP010000005.1:34574118-34607055 GCA_030562195.1 Nipponacmea schrenckii
ATACATGTAATGATATTTTCATGCCAAAATTAGTTACTAGCCAGTCAGAGGTAAAGGCATTTTCCCAAACCGAAATATCAGCGATCTTCAACTTGAAAATTTTGGTTCAACTTTTCATAGTCGCTTTTCTCGAAAGTTAGAAAACAAAACGGAAATGAGTTTCTGACTAAAAAAGACGTATAAATGGATAAGCTTTCATTTCATGCAAAAATGTTATCGATAGGATCAAAAATCAAATTTTTGTCGGTGGTGGGGGGTCGGCCACCAGCCTATACGGTCCTATAGTTGCACATTCTACGGTGCAGACCAAAACTTAGAACTGCTGCCACGGGAAAACTACTAGAGATGTAAAGTTAAAATTTAGAATGCAGGTAGCCAACTATCCCAGGCTATTTTTGCAAAATTTTAGGTCCATACCTTGAAATCTCTGGCAGTTAAAACGCTTTTGGTGTCAGGCTTTTTCCCAAAACAAAGTATCATCTTGACAATTTGGGTAAAACTTCAAAGTCGTTTTTCTCGAAGTTTGAAAAAAAATCGAAAATGCACTTGTGAATGAAAAAGACGTCGAAATGGATACGCTTTCATTTCATACAAAGGTGTTATCGATAGGATCAAAACTCGCCGCCGAGTTATGGCCATTTTTGTTCGGAGGTGGGGGGTCGGCCACCAGCCTATACGGTACTATAGTGGCTTGTTACACATTCTACGGTGCAGACCAAAACTTAGAACTGCTGCCACGGGAAAACTACTGGAGATGTAAATTTGAAATGCAGGTAGCAAACTATCTGAGGTTATTGTTTGCAAAATTTCAGGTCCATACCTTGAAATCTCTGGCAGTTACAGCGCTTTTGGTGTCAGGCATTTTCCCAAACCAAATTATCAGCGATATTCAACTTGAAAATTTGGGTAAAACTTCAAAGTCGTTTTTCTCGAAAGTTTGAAAAAAAAAATCGAAAATAGATTTCTGACTGAAAAAGACGAAGAAATGGATAAGCTTTCATTTCCTGCAAAAATTTTATCGATAGGATCAAAACTCGACGAGTTATGGCCATTTTTTGTGCGGGGGTGGTGGGGGCCGGCCAACAGCCAATACGGTCCAATAGTGGTTTGTTGCACATGCTACGGTGCAGACCAAAAATTTGAGCTGCTGCCACTGAAAAACTACTGGAGATGTAAAGTTGAAATTTTAAATACAGGTAGTCAACTATCTGGAGTTAATCTCTGCAAAATTTCAGGTCCATACCTTGAAAACCCTAGCGGAACCAGCGCTTTTGGTGTCCAAGCTAAAATATCAGCGATTTTCAACTTGCATTTGAGTAAGACTTCAAAGTCGTTTTTTTCTGAAAGTTTGAATAATAATCGAAAATTAGTTTCTGACTGAAAAAACGCAGAAATAAATAAGCATTCATTTCCTGCAAAAGATTAAATCTTGCCGAGAAATGGCCATTTTTGTGCGGGGTTGGGGGATCGGCCTCCAGCCTATACGGTCTGGTTGTATCATTCTTTGGTGCAGACCAAAAAATTGCTGCCAAAACAACTGGTGATGTAAAATTGAAATTTGAAATGCAGGTAGTCAACTATCTGAAGTTTATCTCTGCAAGATTTCAGGTCCATACCTTGAAAACTCTAGCGGAACCAGCGCGTATGGCGTCCAAACCAAAATATCAGCGATTTTCAACTTGACCATTTGGGTAAGACTTCAAAGTCGTTTTTCCCGAAAGCTTGAAAAATAATCGAAAATAAGTTTCTGACTAAATAAGACGTAGAAATGGATAAGCTTTCATTTTTTTGCAAAATATTTTATAGATAGGATCAAAACTCACCGAGTAATGGCCATTTTTTGTGCGGTGGTAGGGGGTCGGCCACCAGCCTATACGGTCCTACAGTGGCTTGTTGCACATTCTACTGTGCAGACCAAAACTTAGAACTGCTGCCAAGGAAAAACTACTGGAGATGTAAAGTTGAAATTTAACTTGAAGGTAGTCAACTATCTGAAATTGGAAGTCCATACCTTGAAAACTCTGTCGGACCATCGCTTTTGGTTTCCAAACCAAAATATCAGCAATTTTCAACTTGACCATTTGGTTAAAACTTCAAAGTCGTTTTTCCCGAAAGTTTGAAAAAAAATGAAAATAAGTTTTTGACTAAATAAGTCGTAGACATGAATAAGCTTTCATTTCCTGCACAAATTTTATCCATAGAATCAAAACTCACCGAGTTTTGGCCATTTAACAATTTGACAATTTGGGTAAAACTTCAAAGTCGTTTTTCTCGAAGTTTGAAAAAAAATCGAAAATGCACTTGTGAATGAAAAAGACGTCGAAATGGATACGCTTTCATTTCATACAAAGGTGTTATCGATAGGATCAAAACTCGCCGAGTTATGGCCATTTTTGTTCGGAGGTGGGGGGTCGGCCACCAGCCTATACGGTACTATAGTGGCTTGTTACACATTCTACGGTGCAGACCAAAACTTAGAACTGCTGCCACGGGAAAACTACTGGAGATGTTGAAGTTGAAATTTGAAATGCAGGTAGCCACCCCGAACAAAAATGGCCAAAACTGGGCGAGTTTTGATTCTATCGATAAAATTTTTGCAGGTATGGACCTGAAATGTTGCAGAGATTAACTTCAGATAGTTGGCTACCTGCACTTTAAATTTCAACTTTGCAAAATTTCAGGTCCATACCTTGAAATCTCTGGCAGTTACAGCGCTTTTAGTGTCAGGCTTTTTCCTAAACCAAAATATCAAAGCTTATAATTGTTATATGAAGGAACTTCTAAGGACTGATTCTGGTCTTTCACTATTTCTTTTAATATAAAGATATTCTCAAATATCTAACGTTTTAAAACACTCATTCATTTATGGAAAGACAGATCGATCGGTATAGGCAAAGGAATAAATACTTATTATACAGGGTGTTACAGAAGTCATGGTCACATTTCTGATGAACTATGAACGGTATGATAAAACTGGTGTCATTTAATGCTAAATCCATTACTTTTTTGGCTATAGTAATGATTTTTTCATATCTTTTCAGATTTAGTAATGGCGTTCACTCAACCAGAAAAGGCATTTTGCGTCCTTGAATTCGCAAAAACTGAATTATGGACACTTGTTCAACGTGCATTCCGCGTTCTCATGCCCTGGTCTCCCAGGTCTCCAGATCTCACTCCCTGCGATTTCTTTTTGTGGGGGTTTGTGAAACAACTGGTCTATGTGTCTCCCCTTCCAGAAGACAGGGATGAATTGAAGACCCGAATAACGGGCGATGTTGCAACAATCGACAACGCAATGCTAAAACGTGTTTGGGAAGAATTGGACTATCGCCTTGATGTGTGCCGTGTGACCAACGGTGCTCACATTGAACATCTTTGAACATTCCACGAAAAAATTGAAACAGCAAGCTTTCGGAAGATGTCAGATGCGTTGTTATATCCTTAATATAGAGATATTCGAGATAGTCAATTTTAAAATGTGCCCAAGACTTCTGTACATGTATAGGAATTTGTGTATGTTGTAAATAATATGAAACTTTTGACTAATCATGGTCGTAGCTTTCATAGTGAACTGTATGTGGTGGATTTGGTCACCAGAGTCGTCTAAATCAAGAAATTATTAATCATGGATTTCTTTAAGGTAAGGAGGTTTCAAGTTGCAGACTGCAAGCAATTGGTAAAACAAATAATACACGGAAATGATAACAAACACGCAATAATGATTCAAGTCATTATCATCACAGTAACGTATTAGCTAATATATTTTTCACCTACATGAAATATGACGGATATTTTTCTTCTTAGGGAATTTCATTGACATTGCGTGACAATCGATTTATCTATTCCATGCTTTGTTTTCGTATCGATCTTTTTTTTTTTTGGTCTCTAGAAAAAAACTGAAATAGATAGAGCAATTTTGTTTGAACCAAACTTTTCTAAATGGTCTGGAATAGAAAATGAATATCTAAAACCAAATTTTAGCTAGACCGTAAGTGAGCTGTTGCATAATGTGCATCGCGTCTGTAGAGCTAATTTATGGGCCGATTCAGTTCAAATTTTCATTATTTTGTTTTTTTAAATAAGATCATTCTTATGGAGTTGATGAATTAAAGGTTTTGAATAAAATAATTGTTATCAAACATTTTGGGTAAAATATTTGAAATTTGCAACTTTGTTGCTCATTATCGATCGATCTGAAATTCACAAAATATAGGCATATTTTACATACAAAAATAAAACTAAGTCATCAAACTTGTTTTTATCACATCCGGTTTCAGCGCCAACAGCTTGAAGGGGGGCTATGTTTTTTGTGTAAGACGTCCAGCAAAAACAGAAATGGCACAGTAGGCCTATGAACTGAACAACTGAGTGAATATCTCAAACTAAATATTTGCTAAACCGGAAATTAGATATTGCATAATGAGCAAGAATTTTGAATTTTGAATCGCGTCTGTATGGCCTATTTCTGGATCGATTTACCTCAATTTTTTCAAAAGATGTATTTGGTGCATTTTAAAAATTGTAAATTTTGGGATTTATTCCCCCTACTTTCTTACTTTGTTGCTAATTTTCAGAATTAATCAGAAATTCTCAGAATATAAACAAGTTGTCCATACAAATAATATCGCGTGAATAATTTTTTTTATCACTTCCGGTTTAGGCGTGATCAAAATTACGTCTGGTGTCCCCACTTCCTGTGTAAATTAAAACTGTCGTCAAAATGATATATATGGTCTATTTTGCAAAATTACAAACCACGTTGAAGAAAAATCCTAACCGGAAGTGATACATAAGTCGTTATCTTATAGTCTCACATTTCAGCACAATCTTAATTCCTTCGCCATTTTATATCTGATTAGTATCCTTTTGGCCTCTATCAAGGCCTTGTTTTATCTAAAAGTTGTTGGGACAGAATTTTGAATTTCGAATTCAAATTATTTTTAGATACGTTTGAATTTTTGGAAAATTTTATCGTCTATATTTCGTTACCTTGAACTTTAATGACCTCAGAATTTTTAATGTACAATGATCTTGACCTATGCCATCTATAGATATGCTAATAAAGGGGTCAAAAATACCAACTTCCGGAATCATAGCCCATAGAAATTTGACATTTTTGCAACTTAATGAATATCTGAAACCAAATTTGAACCGTTTATGTTTTTATATTGAGACTAAAAACGGTTGATTCAGCACTGGGCTTTAGAAAGCTAGAAGTTCCAAAAGGTCTTGCAGCTATGGGGAAAAGTATCAAATTCCACGCTCTGTGCTGTTCACAGATCTACTTATAATGCTTTGTGTTCTGCGTTCGAAAAGTATGCACAATATTTTTTTATTTTTGAAAATTAAAAGGTGTGAAGATGTCTAATGGTTGGATTTCAGTGTGGCAGGAATTGAAAACGGTGATCGGCGTTCGTGAAAAATGTCGTATGGATGTGCGATTCCATGGCAATGTGGTCTATAATATTAATATATTAAGGTTTCTCCCCTTAAGTCATAAATACTGTTTCTGTTTTTGTTATCAGTAATTGATATAAAATGTATTTGAACTATTTCAAGACTGACACATATCATATACATCAGCATTTAAGTTTTCTCTATATTGATGAAATTAAAATAAATATTCTCAAATAACATAATTTAACATAAATGTACTTCGGCTGTACTCCGTTCAATGTTTAAATAGGTCAACACAAAATCGTGACAGTTAAGCTCCGATTTACAATCATACTCAAAATCCGATCAAATCAATGATCTCTTTCGACTTCAGATGTCAATTTAAACACATTGTTTAATAATCAAGAACAATAACCCCAAAATCAAACATTGGAAAATTATTGCAATATGCAGAATCATCTGGTGTCTAATTTATACGCACAAGATTACAAAATTATGCCAAAATAAATTAAACCCGTACATTTCATCACATTCAAAGGCAAGCATAGGCTATATTGACTGATTTAGGTAGGCCATAAGTGAAGGACATTAACTCGAAAGTCACTGATCAAAGAATGGTGAATATATAGAACCTATTAGATTCAATCCAGATTGTTTCAAACAATATCGCGCTTTTTGACGGACGAATGTTTATATAAAATTATATTGGATACCGAATATAAAATTTTTTATATTCAGTAGTAAAGCATCGCTTGATCTCATAAACATGCTGACTTTGGTTGTCTTTCTGCGAATTACGAGATGAAGGGGAAATTTTATCTTATGTTCCAAAATAGTCGCGAGGGAACTTAAAGTCAGACGATCTCTCTTTATTTCTACTTCAATTGAGACAACAAACAATTGAACGATGTAAAATATGAATCAAATCCACTATGATTTTGAGTTTCCCCTTGATACAACTTCAACAACCGTAATATTGATTAAAAACAGTACGGGTTTGTAGCTGCCAGATTATATTCCGCTCATTAACTTCAGAAGAATTTCATGTGCTGTTATTTTAATACCTAGACGAGATGTCATATTAAAATTTCCCGCGTGAATCATAAAAATTGGTGGATGTTTATTCAAGCCTTAATGCCGACTTGGGCCAAATAGAATCAAATATATATATTAATTAAAAAAATTCCTTGTGTATGTGTATACGAATAGGATATTTTGAATGATTTGCTTTAGGTTGCTTGTGTAGAAAGACTACGTTATTCACAGGGGCGCAGATCGCTTTTTCAATGTGGTGGGGGGGGGGACCAGTGGCGTACCCAGGATTTACTCAAAAGGGGTCGGCATGAGAACGTTTCAGTTGAGCTTGTGACACCGTATCTTTATAGCTTTCCGAAATATTATTGAAAGAAAAGCACCTCCTTGCATGTTACTGAATTTTCCAGTCATCAAATAATATTAAGAATGGATTGAGATGCGGTGATATAGGGGGAACACAATTTTACGTTTTCGCCCAATCGCCGCTTTTTTTTTTATCTTTTAAATATTTATTCAACATATAAAACACAATACAATATTCGCCGCTAATTTCAAATCGCTCGACAAATACCCTTATGTTCCCCCTTCTGTCGACAGCGATTTTTTTTACGCCCGTGCGATTCAATTCGCTTGTCTGTACGTGACCGATGCATTCTACAGGGCGGGGTAGGCCCGACAGGGCGCTTGGCGACCGATACCTTTCAAATTATCAACTTTAATTTTTGTCCGTCAATTTTACTGATCACATGACATAATAGACGCAAATATGCGACCGACTTCGTGACGCCGCGACGACGCTTCTAAAGAGTGAGTGCAGAAAATGAGCAAATTGTCCCCCTGTCGCCGAAGGCGCAAAATTTCGGAACTTTGATGTTCTTGAATGCCAAATTGTGCCTATTTTACGCCTACAAAAGACACCCTACTCAAACCATTTGTGTGGGGGACACATGATATCATGTCCACCTCCTGGATTCTGACGAGGGGGGGGGGGGAGGGCGTGTCCCCCTGTCCCCCCTGGATCTGTGCCCCTGTTTATTCATAGTGCAGGTTTAAAGGGGTAGTCTTTCTCTTTGTTAGAGTAATCTTTTATTTCTTAAATAAAACGCCATAACTAACAACGTATTTAAAAAAAGGCAAACCGTTGTTTTTTAAAACGCAGGAAAGTACACAAGTAAGCATCCGTGAAGACATACGCCAACCAATGGTAATACGGTTTCTGGGAATATCGATGCCCGGGCGACATCCTGCTATTTTAAGATCCTCGCAGCATCCGTTAGCGCAAAAAAAAAGTGATTGGTACATGGTACGTGATGACTGTTGTGTGTAGGGAATACGGATTGTGGATATAAAAAAAAATAATAATAATATATAAGGACGTAGGCTGCGCTTGAGTCGGACTTTATAATGGCTTAACATTGCCACATGAAGGTCGAAACACCACTACTAGGTCAACTTACTTAAAGGGATAATAGGCGTTAGAACGAACATAAAATTTTAAGTTCACTCAAATTTGGACAATGACAGTATATATCCATCAGTGGACTTACCTATACATCAAAATCCCTCTAAAATCCGATAAATCCCCAAAATAAAGTAGTTAATCATAAAACGCTTGAGCCATCCATCAAGCGATTTTCAAATCGTGTAAATATAAAGGGAAGTAACTCTAACATGTGGGTTTTCACGCGTCCTTGACCCCTACTGTTGAATTCCACAATGATGTTTTAGCGTTGATTTACCAGACGCTTTTATTCTCAAACTGAATGGAATCGTCGCTGGCTCACTTTTTTTTAAAATTCCGAATATATTTTTATTGTGGCTTTTTAAAATTTGGTAAAGTGTGGGATGCATACTTATTTTACTAATAGTCAATATGAAACACAAATATAAGCCGTAGGACGAGTGTATTCTAACGCCTATTATCCCTTTAACAATTAGTACGTTCTATCTTTAATTGACCCTTTAAAACTGTTTGATCAACTAAATGCATGAAAATATTTCAGGTACAATTTAGGATGTTTTTGATTGTACATACTTCTCCTTAAAACAAGGCACATCAATAGCAATCTATGAAAGGAATAAATATTGTCTGTATATGACATTCAAACACTCACAAAAGGCAATACGAATTTCTTTTATTAAAACCATTCGATATAAAATCAACCATTTAAACGTGTTTCTAGGTATAAAAGGAAATGTTAGGTGGACCAAATAAGGTAAATATCAGGAATTAGATGAAATATGATCCCAATTAATTGATTGTGATTGATTAATTGATCGTAGCTTAAAGCTAACATGAACTACTAAAAAGCATCCCATTTATAGAACACAATGTGCCTACAGTACAGAGCTGATTTTCTCCTTGTGTTTATTACAGAGTCTCAAACCACGTTTCATCAGAATCTGTAATCAAGTGCATATTGTAGACAAGCATCTCAAGTACAAGGGCAATGACACATACCGGTACCTAATATTTTTCGATTTCGCTGATTTTGAATAGGGTTCATCCTTAAGTGATTAAGAACACTAACAAAAAGATAATTCAAAATCCGTCAAGAATTGTACCTTCTAAGTGTTTACGAGCAAATATTTACATTTCTACTATCACTTCCTTTAATGAACCAGTTACGCAAACTGGCGTTCATTTTCCAATAACTGTAGTTTGTCACGTGATACTATTGTAACTATGACGTCGTCAAGGCACAACGATGACGTTATTTACCATATATCGGTGACTTAAAGAAGCAACAACGGTTTCGGGTATTTTTTCCAATAAAAAAATAGACAATTTTGAAGTATTTTATTCAGAAAAGATAGACCAATGTAAATATAAGGAATGAATGTGGATCTTGTTAGCGTTATGGGGAAATAAACGCTGGTTTATCACGTGATAAGACGTACATGACCCGCTTCGCCGGGTCATTTATCTTGTCACGTGATAAACCAGCGTTTATTTCCTCATAACGCTAACAAGATCCACATTCATTCCTTAATTGAGGACGGAAGGACGGACGTTGGTTACGGGAATATACGCTCTACATTCCATGAAGGGGTATAAAAAAATTCGAATCCTAACACTCATATAACAATTAGTACGCCTTCACAATGCCAAAATATAATGATCTGTATCTAATATCTTGACTGCCATAGCAATAGTCGTTGCCCTTGTTCTTGAAAATGCGTTAGATGTTAGCTTGTACACTCTAGAAAGCACAATTCTTGTTAGATTTTGATGAAAATAGGCAAGAGTATTCTAATCACCAAAGGATGGACCCTATTGAAAATCAAACAGATCGCACAATATATGATATGAATTATTGCCCTTGTTCTTTCGATTCGATTCGATTTTTGGCTCGTAATAATAATAATAGTATTTATTTTCAATAAATGACGGTCTTATAGACAATTTTACAAAATTACATAATTTAATCAACAAGGATGATCATTACATACATACTCTGTTGAAGAGGCAAAGTTATCTTATTTCACTTTCTCTCAACTTCAAGGCACGATGGAAAAAATTGGGCAATGCCAACAAGATGGGTTTCAAATTTTTCACAACACAAACTTCAAATACACCTATATCTATATGTATTAATTTTGTTCTAAGCTCTTCAGCAAATGGACAATGGGGCATGGTTGGCTTGTAAAGTAAATACTCTACAAGGCACAATTTTCTGCGGATTTTAATGAAACTTGTAGAAAATGTTTGTTATCACCCAAGGGTAAACACTTTTGAAAATCAAAAATACCTAGAAACAATTGATGAGTTGTTGCCTTCTAATTAGTTACATTTCTTGACAGATTTGAATGAAACTTGTAATATAGTACATTTATATCACCCTAGAAAAGAAGTGTATGATTGAGGTTAAATATTTCATTCGCCTGATTGTTGCTGGAAGGTAAAGTTTTTATGGAAAATCAATGATGCCAGTGAGCGTATAGTACCATGTCTGGCAAGCTATATTTTTTGAATACTTATCGATCGAAGGATATATATTTCGAATTATCGAACTCCAAGTCTCTAATTGTATCAAGGCCTTTAAGTGTATTAATAATATTGTAACTTATCATCATTTCAAGTTTAAGTTATTTCACTGGCTTATTTTGAAAGATAATTATAATGAAAGATATAAGAGGAAATCAGACCTATTTGTGTCTGCTCATTCTTCTTATAATTATAGTACAAATAAACCTATTGGCCACTTGTTTCAACCATTTTCAAAACCTGGCCAAATTAAAGGGGCTGTTAAGAGGTTTTGTAAATTCCAATATGTATCGGGAGCATTTTTTTTTTGCTTCTATTCGCACCATTTCTGTCTAATATCTGTCATTCCTGAAATAGAGATGATTTTCCGGATATGACGTCACTATCGCGAAAGCTGCTAATAAATTATAGCATATACTCCAATTACTTCGTTAAACGCCCTTTTTTGTGGATTTATGAGACCCATAGTCGTCTGACTGAAAAAAAATGATTGGTGATAATCGATGCTACCATGGCGTGCTAATATTCTCACCTACTTCATCCAATGCTGATAATATGTTTGTTTACATATTTTTTATCCGAGTGCGAATAGGCCATATAGTGCTTCTTTACCGTGTGATTGTGAAATAGGAAATTAATCATGTAAAATCTTGAGACTCATGACGCACAGAAACCCCAAGCGTACAAATCTTCAATAAAGCAACGAGTTTTAGATTAGTCCGAAAGTCTTATGTGTATTTTGCCAAGTTTGATTGTTCCACGTTGATAAATAGGCGATACCTCCACTGAATACAAGAAGATACACAGTTTAGTATTCAGGAAATATTATATTCGTCAACCCAGTCCACAAGCTGTAGAATTCAAAGAAGCTACAGGATTTTGATGAAACTTTGTATAATTATGTAACTTTTTTGATGATATATCGGATGAGTTGACCTTCGTTGTTTTTGATAAAAAGTATTTGGGGTATTGTGCCAGATCAAGATAAAATACAGTAACATTGGTTTGTGACAAGCTTCCTTGTCTGTATGTTAGCAAATTTATTTCATATCAATCGATCTCTGCACTGATAGATATGTCATTAGGTGTCAACTATGTAAGATCAATTATTAGTTTAAGGGTTGTTCAGTTGTCGCCGATTCGAATAACGCCCTTGAAATGAAATCTGTTGAACGTTAAAAACAACCTATAGTGAAGTTGTGTAACTTTACTTTAATTAAGAGGATTTATATGAAATTACTTTTGGAAAGCATTATGCTCTGCACTAGAGATTTGTGGACTTCTTATATATATAGTGAGAACGGCTGTCATATCAGCAAAGGTGTTTTTATGGGATATATTTATCCTTAATCACCGAAAGAAAATACTAATCTTTCTAATCCATTTAAAAGCTTTTTAACATATATTGCTCCGATTCTGGTGTTTCGTGTGAGTCACGTTTTATTAAGCTCATAACAAAGAAACATTAAGAAACTCGTAAAATATTTGGAAAGGAATTTGACCATCATAAATATCACTTCAACGTTTACTCGAGAAACTTGGTCAGAACGAACTTGGGTCACAAAAAGGAAATTAAGGCTGGGATCTTTCGAAAATATCCAAATAATAATTTTATAAATTGTTTTTAATAAATAGTGTATGGGACTCTTTGATTCCATAAGATCTATTACAATCTGTCACTTTTTATAATTTAAATCAGCTTGATTGTGGTCCTTAACATGGCAGTAGCTGATCAATTCCTTATAGTAATGGTTGATTAATTGAATAAAAATAGAAGAACCAAATCTTGTTTTCAAAAATATTCCCTTTTAAACTTACATTGTAACTTGTATTTGAACTAGTTCTGATTCGTATTTGTAATTTAGATTTAGCAATGAGCAATAATCATCTTAAAGAGACGACCTCATTTCGATTAGCGCTGCCTTAGAGGTCATTACTTTGTGACTGCGGCTGAACAGATCCGAGAAATAATTCGTGATATAAACCGAAATGAACCCAATTTATACAAACCTGTTCGTTCTACAGTACATTACGTGATTATACGCCCTCAGATTTTCTTCGGAATCTAAATTTCCTCTGAAAGAATCACGAAATAGGTTGTTAAAATAATACAGTATGAAATCTATCATCTGTTTGTCAATAAATTATACTAATTGAATAAAATCCCGAAGCATTTATGTTGAGTAGTATAAAGCGTATTTAGGTATGTGTTAATGCTCGTGCTCTTCCCTAATTCCATTCCTTGCTATCAAATTTGTGACCCATCAAGTTATTTTCTTACACGAATTGAAGGTATAATCAACCTCGTCGTACATATACCTGATGTTTCAAAAAGCGCAATAGCATGCTTTCTTGAGGAGTTTGGTACTCACTAAAAAAAACATCTTTTCCTGATCTCGTGTATCACCATTCTTCTTTATATCGCGGATCACGTGTGTCGAACGCAAATAAATAATTGGCAAAATCAGTACCAATGAAAAATCTTTAATTGTTCATTGAGGTCGGCGTCATATCACACAGTTTGTTGGCATCACAGAATATAATGTGATACAATGAAATGAAATTGCTATCTTTATTTAGTCGCATAACACTTCAACTCTTTAGTCTTTCATGAAGTCACGGCGTCATTGAGAGAATATTCTAGTTTAAGGTTATATCTTGAAATTAATGGTAATGGAACGTGATATATACAAAACAAAGGAACAGAATACATGTACATAGTAAAGCTCAATAAACCAAGGTTGAATGATATGATAGATTTGTATACTCCAATTATAACCGATGTTGCTTTCTACAATCATGGCTATCTTTCGCAGTTTCTCTTACTAACTTTACTTTTATAAACGTTATAATTTGATTTGTTTCAGTATCCATTCTGTCTTTTCCTGGACAAATCTTATTTATACAGTCATTGATAGTATTTTTGCATGTTAAGTGCATATGGTAGAACCTGCAGACATCTTTATGTAATATTACATTAGAGGTGTATTTAGATGGAGCCAGTAATTTGTTTTTAATGCGTCATTCCAACTTCTGTTGTCTCTGTAATTTAATATTTTAAGAAAACCTCTTTCATCTATTAAGACTATCGTATAAACCCAGAGCTTTCTCTTTGTCTTTACTGTAGTGAATGTATTGTAAGCAATATGTGAATGATATATAGAGAATTAAGAGATTATTTCCTGTGTGTTCCCAACCCACTTAAGTCCAGGGGAGCGAATGGCTGATCTCTCCATGCGTACTATCACTCTTACTAAATTCATTCTTTTAATATATTGGAATGCTCGGATTAGCAATTAATTAACCTTTGACTCGAATCTGCACCCTCTTCTATTGTAGTACAATAAATAAGACTGCAATAAATAAGACTACATGACAATAGATAATGCATAGTATCGATATCCATCGAACACTAACTTAACAGATACATACAATCTTACAATATGAAATGGACGAGGCGCCAGATATCCTGGTCCAATATTTCTCCTGCCTTCAATGTTCATGATATATTTGACCAATTTCTGGTTGTCTTGGTAATAAATAGACATTTTGACATGGTCAATATTTACAGATCCCTCCACTTGCATACAGAAATAATAATTTCTGAAAAGTTACACTAAAATTACATCCAGAATTACCAATATATGAAAGTTATACTAAAATAACATTCAGAAACAATTATCTTCATGAAGTTATACTTATTAAACAGATATAGATAAAAATCTCTATTAAGTTATACTAAAATAACATACAAAACGATTTATCTTTTAAAGGATATACCAAAATAACATACAGCAAAAATTATATTTGTTAAGTTACACCAAAATAACATACAGAAACAATAATCTTCATGGCCTTATACTAAAATGATAGACAAAAATAACAATAAATATTAAGTTACACCAAAATAACATACAGAAATAATAATCTATATAAAGTTATACTAAAAAGACTTACAGAAACAATTATCTTTTAAAGTTTAAAGGATGTACCAAAAAAACTACATAATTGATAATCTTTATTAATTTATACCAAAATAACACAGCGAAACAATTATCTTTTAAAAGTTATTCAAAAATAACATACAGAAATAATAATCTATAAAGTTATACTAAAATAACACTCAGAAACATTGTCTTTTAAATAAATAAAAACAATTGTTATGGATAGACACTTCTATAATATTTATTACTTTCAACGTTTCAATGCGGTTCTCACACCGTCATCAGGAATATAATGAGTATAAACAACAAGTTGTTGTTTATACTCATTATATTCCTGATGACGGTGTGAGAACAATTGTTTTTATTTATCTACACTTGTGCTTCTGATATGCCTTTGAAAGATTATTGTCTTTTAAAGTTTATACTAAACATAACCAACAAAAATAAAATCAACATAACATCATAAAAGAAACTTGAAACATTAATTGGTAATCAAGATATAACCAGAAATGTTCAAAAACTCACCCAACCACCCAAAATCAACTT
Organism: Nipponacmea schrenckii; assembly: GCA_030562195.1. NCBI lineage: Eukaryota > Metazoa > Mollusca > Gastropoda > Lottiidae > Nipponacmea > Nipponacmea schrenckii. Next base: position 34,589,029 of record JAUJPP010000005.1, read on the forward strand.
ACAAAGAAAGTGGGAGATATAACGACAAGAGAAACTTGTAAGTTCAGATGTGTAATGTTAATCACCACTTACCACAATCAGTTAATATATCAATATTTATTTTTCTAACAGAGATACTTCCTACTTATCTTATGCCCATCGAGTTTGTTTTTGATTAATGGTGCAGACTAACGAATTGGTTTTGTCCTTAATTCCGTCTTCTTTTATCAAATATTCTTCCAATGTACACAAACAGACAATGATGAGAAACTGGTAACAAAGACGGTATCACAATTCAATTTCAATTTTAAGGAAGGCGACACAATCATATTAACCTTACTGTCAGAAAATCTGCTTCAGATAGTACTTTATGTAAACGTCTAAATAAATACGACAAATCCCTGTTAAAATAAAACATGCTCTTCTATTTCAATAATAAACTGAACAAATCCTGAAATATAAGACGTATAACAGGTTGGAAGAAAGGATCGTTGCGAATCCAAATGCTTGCAGGCTAAACTCCGTGTACCCCATGTATGAATATTGCCTATAAAAACATAAAAATTAAACATAACGAAGCAAATGACTAAAAACGTATGTCATCTATTATGTGTATTATATAAACCAGAGCAGTATCTTTTGAATGACAATTTCTATTAGCTGTCTAATCGCCAACAGTGACCGTTTTATGGAACTGACTTGACTGTGTTGAATTGGTTACAAAAAAAGAACAAAAAGAGACTATAGACTTTAGAAAAAATATTAAAAATCCATGATATTCATCGGAAATAAAAAAAAGATAAATTTAACATGTTTTTATATGTTCTTGAAGTCTATAAAATGCACTAAAGATTTATCTTCTATATTAATGTACTTAAATGGGCATTGTGCATTTTTTCTAATATACAATTACACTTTAATCATCTCTTTGAAACAAAGGAAGATTGATAAAGCTAATCTAATTATAGTGGAAGCTTACAGAATAATGGAGGACATTTGGGGTTTATTTTGCAAAAGTTCGAGCATCAGTTTTCCAACACCAACCAAAAACGTGACGGTTTTAAATATTTACGTAAATAAAATGCTTTTGCTGCGACATATAATGACAAAACCTTCAAAATAAGTTCTCCAGATTTTGTGTATTTTATAAAGTTTGAGCAAAAAGAAAATTCCGGACAATCGAAATTATTGGTCTGCAGCTTTAAAGAAAATAGCATTCAATTTTGTTAGTGAAGCCTTGTCTGGACATTGCAAATGAAACACATCTCAGTAGGCAGTGAAGCCACAAAAAAAATCATGATATATAACAAGATAAAGAACCAGATAAAAAAGACATTTTTATAATTTTCTAAATCAGCTGTTACAATGTTGTGAAAGACGCTTATCTAACTTTTGGATATAGACTTTTTCTGAGAAATGCTTCCCGAAAAATATGGTACATCAATGGTGTACTTCCATATAAAATCACATTTGAATGTTCTTTTTTGTTTTCTATATAACATTATATTGATTTGCATTGTTCTTTAATAATGCTTCATTTTTTTCTGTTTTTAATAAAAAAATCTGATTTTGCTTAATACCTTGCAGAAAAAACACTGACTTCAGATCTGAACTCAGCATACAACTTGACTTAAAACAAGTCTTCCCTTAAATGCAACAAACAGAGAGTTCCCAGTTATCAATTTATTGAACAAGTTCAAATCTTGGGTGTTATTGTTAAAAAAAAGATCTCCACTGAAAAATTTAACATTAAAACCAGGCATGGCTTAAATTCGTTTAAATTTATACAAAAACCTTAAAAAAATGCTCTTTTATACCCGAATTAAGGGTCTGTTTCTACTTAAAAATAAAACCATTTATCAATATGATTAAACAGAATATTAATTACAAAGGACCAATTTATGGAATGGTCTAGAAAAAAATTTCAAATCAACCACAGAACTTAAAACTTTTCGAAGAATGATTCTTGATAAGCTGTCGTAAGTATAACAATACTTCCTTGTCATACAGGTATTCATTTCGCAACTAATGAATGTTTCTTCCTTTTTAATCACATTATCTACATTTTCTAAATGTTCCATGTTCATTTCCTTAAAGTTTGACCTACTGGAGGCTTACCTACTAATAAATATCTTAACAATTGTGTTTCTCTATGATTTGATTATTTAAGTAATTAATTATTTTTTTATTTTCCCTTTTCCCACAGGTATACCTCATATTGTTTCACCCAAAATACTATATTGATCATCCTTCAGGCTGGTGGGGGGCATTGATAAATCCTACCTCCCCCATGTAGAAATAATACGAGAATAAAATGGATTAGTGTTGGGGAGTTCATACTGACAGCACGGACATCTTTTTTAACTAATAGGCTTTGATAACAGACGGTGTAGCCAGTAACATAAAAGATTAGCAAATATATTTTGCTCACCTGTTTCTAGTTCGTTTCATATAATAAAGTTCAATCGCTTACGATTAAACTCATTTTTCAATGAAGCCGAGTACGTATGTGCGTTTTGGTTTATTACTTATTTTGATTTTTTTTTTAACGGAATGCGTTTCTGCTAAGGTTGAGAGAAGTATAGGAAGCTCGGGGCACACAACTCCACTTCTTTGGTTTTTTTCATCGGATAGGTAAGCTCATATCATAATTACGGGTTTATTGTTAAGCATAGGCTAAGTGCCTAAATGCATGTCAATGTTTAAACTAGATCGTTTACGCGTTAAGATTTACGGCTCACATGATCTATTATTGTTAGTCCTATTGAAGCCTTCCTGATCTATTATTGTTCGTCCTATTGAGGCTCACCTGATCTATTATTGTCAATCCTATTGAGACTCACCTGATCTATTATTGTTCGTCCTATTGAGGCTCACCTGATCTATTATTGTTTGTCCTATTGAGGCTCACATGATCTATTATTGTTCGTCCTATTGAGGCTTACATGATCTATTATTGTTCGTCCTATTGGGGTTCATCTGATCTATTATTGTTCGTGCTATTGAGGCTTACCTGATCTATTATCGTTCGTCCTATTGAGGCTTACCTGATCTATTATTGTTTGTCCCATTGAGGCTTACCTGATGTATTTTTTGTTCTTTTGATGGCTACCTAATGTATCGTTTCCTCTATTAAAGGTTACCTGATACAAATCGTCCGTCCAACTGAGGCTTTCCTGATCTGATCTAGCATTCTTATTTCGTCTCTATTGTTCGTTTGATATCGACTGTCGTATTGTTGAATTTTGTGAGATTCAGTATGTCGTCGACAAAAAAATCGCCTAGAAAGAAGTAAGAGTTAAGTTCGAAATCAGTACAGAACATTACCCTACTACAGCTGTTACTTGGAAGCGTAGTAGCCGGGCAGCCAATACCAAACCTCATATCACTTACAGTAGTTACGGTAGGCTACTGTTGTTATTCAATCAATCAAATTTCACGAATAACAATTCCTATTTCCCCTGAAACAATCGACTTCGTAACCCGCAACAATCATCGCTCAGGGATAACATCTACCATAAACGATATGAAATGTCAATCAAAGTAAGTTCAACATTACAATTTCGGGTCCTTCTACGCTATTTAAAGGATTTAAATATGGGTTCCATCTGGCATATTGTGGTCCCCGAGTTTCAACGCATTGTTAACATTTGGTCTCGAAAAAAGGTAACGAACAGGTGGCGTGGGAGAAGGTTCTTGACGAAGTCAACAAGGGTCGAATAGCCGATCTGTTTGTGTTGCATATTTGCGCGTATTTCTTTTTGGGCTTGTTCCGAAAAATGATAACAAATGGCGCTTTATTTAGCATTTATCTTTCCAAAGGGTTGTTAACCCTCGTCATCACATTCGCGTATCGACCGAATTTGCGAGAGGACAAAAGATATTGGTTGTATTTTTTCTGGATTGGTTTAATGGCACTTAAAGGTTTAGAGATTTGGATTGGTCAACCGTTCCCGATTTGTATTTATTTTTGGACAGTGCAGGCGGGTCCAAATTCCAAATTCGGTTGTGGCGCTGTTTTTGATGATGAGTGCGCAAGGTTACAATGGCCTTCTATTTGGATTTGATCTATGACAGTTTCCTAGGAAACGTCTAGGTGAAACAATTCTCGAATAAAGGGACAATCCTTCATACCATTAATTCTGCCTTAGTTCATAAAATGCATTCTAAAACGTCTAAATCTAGGCGTGTTATGTATCTTTAACCTAGGGTTGAATCGTTTTGGGGTCGAATTTTGTTGGCAGGGCAAAAGGTGGATGAAAAAAGTTGTTAGCTACTCTTAAACATTTGTTGAATTTTGAGGACCCTCCACATTATTTAATGCTTCATGGAAAAGATCTTAAGGTTATTTTGTCCTTAATGTTAAAGAAAGTGAACTATATTCCGATATGGTACATTTATCTAAACTGGGTAATGATAAATTTACTTACAAAATACAGAGAGCATTCAATTCTTTTATTAAATTAAATAATAAAAATTTGTGGACCATTGCTGGAATAGAAACGAATGCTAATTGTACTTGGTGGCGTTAACAAATTTGGCTCCATAATCTAACTTTGTCTAGTGGCGTTAATTAACACCAATTCCGCATGTATCTATTATTTTAGTATCTAAATATCTATCTATCTAAAATTTAAAAGTGATTGCATTTTGGGAGTGGATCCTTATGTTCACTATCTATAGATTATTTTATCTTCTTATCAAGTTCAAGTGTCAGTTAAATATATTATTTGAGAATTCTTGATAATAATTTGTGTTAATGAATTTCATATTTTACCGTTTGTTTAATTTAATGGACTAAATAATGTAGGGTTACCCAATCGCTCGTGTTGGATGGGTAACCTTGTGATGTGTTAAAGATGGGTTGCCTCATTAATTAGAGCCTAAGTAAGCTTACTAATTGATTAATTGGGGTTTCTAATGATTGTGGACGTAGAAATGTTTGTGGAATCCATTTGACTCTGATCTGTTTTGAAACGCTAAATTTAGACTCCATGTTTGTTCACGTGACCAAATGACGTCATATGAATGAAGGCGTCTAAAAATTGATTTTGTATTTTATTATTAGTGAGCTAAAACTTATTTAAATTAATTAATAATGTTTTTACAAAATGATATTAAAACGTTTTATCGCCTTTTGCTAGAAATAATAAATGGAATACCAAAATGTCATGGTTGTTGTGGAAAATATTAAGGAAAGTGGGCAATAACAACAGCGTCCGGTTACGTCATGATTTATGTACAAAATCGACAGACTGGATGATCAAAAAATAGATCAACGACATTTGAACGACATTTGAGACTTGACTACATACCTATGTTGGTACCCTACCGTAGGAATTCCGGTCATAATTAGCCTAATTACGAGTTAATTAAGGACTTGTGGGACCATTTGGTATTTGTCCCAGTCATTAGAACACCTCTACTTTCTATTCATATAAGTATTACCGGTCCAATTATGGTATATATATATATGTCTATATATATTTATATGAAATATGAAAAAATCCAGGATAATCTTCCAGAGTGCTCTACGTGCACATCCACGGAGCTTTATAGATGATTAGAAAACGAACAATTTCACATAAACATTAAGTTTTCTCAACAGTCTGTTTCGTAGTAGATTTGCTACCATTCGTCAGGAGAACAAGACGGTTTGGTTTGAAATATTGCTATGCATGCACGTGGGCACAGTAACTACACAAGGTGAATTAGACGTCATTTTGTAGGAGAAATTTGCGTGAATGGCGACACGTGCTGATTAGCTCCGAACGCTTGTTTAAGGTTGATTTTTCAGGGTGACAAATGATGAAAAACTTTTCCAGGGTACAAAGGTTACAACTTTTTGATATATTTGAGTATGATGATGAGCGTCCTAGAATTTTCCACTTTATCTTATAGTCTTCGTCCAAATAAATTTACTGAGTTCGGTGCTGTTTTTTAATCTCTCATCTCGAAAAGATTGGCGATGGTTAGCGTATCTCGATTTAAATTCAGTATCTGTTAGTCCGGCACGGGTTTCTTTTTTATTATTTGCACTGACTGTGGCCTGGTAAACAATGCTACAATAATAAGAGTTGCGCCCGTTACCTTGTATTAAGCCGTTGCGTATTACGCCAAATAAAATTTTAGAATTTCAATTTTATTTTGGTGTTCTTTAATAAAAACACAAAAAGCCAAATTAATATTTAGGAAGTGAACACAATGGGATTTAGTCTCAATGTAACTATTCATTCTACTTAAATTAAAGCTGACTGACTATTTTTATCAAACGATCCCCGATGAGCAACAGTTTCATTTATGTCAAGCTTTTTTGTTCTAAATAAAATAAGATATGTCAAAATTACTTCAAGAATAAGAAATCTGGGCTAAATATCAATCAAAGATAAAGGAAAATTGCAGACATGACCGTAAGAGATTATAATGATTTTTTTTTTACATTGGCTGTGTTGTCTTGAAATAAACATCAAAGGGCGTCGAATTATAAATATAAAGAAAAACAAAGTAAGGAAGAAAAAAGTAAAATAAACGTGCGTCCGTTCCTATTGGATTTCAATTACAGGTTTACGATCAATACTTGGGTCACACCAGAAAGTCGTCCTTTCAGCGGGATTTTATATTTCTGACGTCTTCAACCGCCGTAAGGCAATGTTTCCACCAGGCTTCTGTTTTGGTGTTGGCGTTATCGTCGACATCCCCACGGCGTAAAAATCCGCGTTCGAGTGTTTCTACCAAGCAATCAGGTATGTGCGTTAATAAAGACTACCCAGAGACCAAAACGGCTGCTTTAATTCCTCAGAAGTGTAAGAAGCTCTGGTGAATTTACCCAATAAATGCTATTACAAAGGAACATGGCAGTTATGTTCATCTCATACAAGAACTCATGCTTAATTGGTATCCAGAAGTCTTCTTTCACGTCTCTTTAGTCACGCGTAGATTCGTCGTACAGTGAAGTCCACCTCTGAGCGGAAAGCTCGATCGTACCTGTAGAAATGGTTGATATCGGCTACCTATCTTGGTTAGTATGCTATAAAAACCATATTTCATAGAGTCGTAGCATGTGTCCGACTGTTTTTGAGTGGCAAATTAGAAATTTATCCGGTTTCTTAGAACTGCGTTGGGTCACCCAGCTTCCGGTGTATGTAAGAAATCAGTACAAAAGCTATACATATATACTATTAGGCATAATTAGAACCCTTTTAGAATAAAAAATCCAAACCGGAAGTGATACTTTATGTGTCATCACAGAACGGTAACATTAAGCAAAATTTCGATAATTTTTATCCGATTTGTCCGATTTTGGTGTTTTTCGAAACCTTGTTACTTTATCTAAAACTTGTTGGGAACAGAATTTTGATTTTCAAATTTAAATTTATTTAATGCCCGATTAAAATTCAAAAGGCCAAATCAAATGACCTTGACCTTCAATGACCCTGAATTTTTTCAAGTAGAATGTTCTTGACCTAAGCTATCCACACATATGCCTATTATGATCGACAACAATTTTTTGGGTACCGGTTTTAGTTTTTTGAAAATTATTAGACTTTTTTTTTATCGGGAAGCTCCCTAGCCCAACTAGAAAATGGTATAGAAATTTGCTTTGAAAATACAATAAGATACGAACTGGAATAGAAAATGAATATATAAAACTAAAATTTTTACGCATCAGTAGTTAGTATGCATAATAATAATATGCATAATTGCATAACTTTGTTGCTAATTATCCGATCGCTTTGAAAATTACAGAATATAGAGAAGTCGGCTGTAGAAATAAAACCGCATCATAAAAATTTGTTTACCACTTCCGGTTCTTGCGTGAGAACTTCCGGTTTTTTAGAACCGCGTTGGATCACACAGCTTCCGGTGTATATATATTATGTGTCATCACAGAACGGTAACATTCAGCAAAATATTAATAAGTCCGCTAATTTTTATCCGATTTGTCCGATTTTGGTGTTTTTCGAAACCTTGTTACTTTATCTAAAACTTGTTGGGAACAGAATTTTGATTTTCAAATTTAAAAAATATTTTGTAAACAGAAATTGCAATTGCTAAATATTAAATGGGTTACACAACAATGAACAAGTTGATATCTGATTATGTAGTTTTTATTTTAACAACATCTATCCATGTTTGATATAGTAGGTAAAATTTCAACCTCTTGTTTTATTCACAAAAATAAATATGATTGACAATTCTGACCTTAAATATTTTTATGATGGAACCTTAAAAACTCTCTCATTAATATGCAAGTAACTTTAAACTGTGGTGTAACAACGTTACATAATAAAACTTCGCGTATATTTTTTGAACCCATAGAGGTTGGTTGCCACTCTCGGAACTGTTCACAGTTCTAGTTTTTTTTTCAGTTTGTAATTTATCAGATTTTTACTTCACTGGTCTCATATTTTCCTTTGAGCTGCTAAAGGCTGCTTAAGACATTAGACATTCTACAATCCTGTGATGAGGAACTCAATTTTGGTCAAGATGTTATTAATGAGGGTTCATAATATAACGTAAATTTGGATGCATTGTCTCTGGTTTTAACACTAATGATCTTCGGTTTTAACCTGACAATTTTCTTACCATCAAATGTCAGCTATTTATAGATACTAAAGCTTCATTCTGGATAATTAATACATTGTGGTGGTATGATTTATACACGCACAATGTCGAATCTGGGGTTTCAATTAAACCTTGTTTATATTGGAAGTTTCGGGTCAAGTTCGCTTGTATAGAGCAAAAAGGTGTGCATATATTAAGCCGAAAGCTGAAAGTTTTGGATATAGGGTCAGACCCGTTAATCAGAGAATTCTTTATTGTAGATATATATTTGATTAGATTAATGCATAACGCTGAGTAAAGTATATATAATGCCAGTGAGTCAGCTTTGAGGTCAACTTTTGTAGCTATGGTAAGGTTACAGATGGCAGGCAGAATTAATGAAAAACCTTTAATTGTCTATTTAAGTGATAAGTGACCATAATTGTAACATATGTTGTAAAACCACTTCAATCAACTTCAGTCAATATAAATTTCCAACTGACATCTGAAACATTAAGAAGAGTAGGTAGTGGAAGCTGTCAATCTTTCCTATAACAAATTTTGACGACAAATTGCACTTAATGCCAGTCCACTGACTTTCCAATCCGCATCTTTGGACCTCAGTTACTATGTGGTGGTCTAAAGATATTACTTATATAATCATCTCACCAACAATTCTTAAATACTTTACTGTGAAATAATATCTAAGACCACCACGTAGTAACTAATGTACGACGGATAAATCCTACCAATTATATAATTACACTCGATACTTACACTCCAGATTAGGAATAACTACGCTACATTTGGATATACATAAGAAACTGAGCTTTATGCTAAAAAAAAAATCTATAAAAAAAGTAGGTTTTATATATAATTTTATATATTCGTAATGTTATACCTTGATTTTCTGATCATATGTACACGTAATTGAATTAAGCAAGGTATATTGCTCTTGTTAACCACTACTTGCATGGAAGGGCATTAGTGCCTAAAGTGTATGCTATGCAGAAATGTTTCACTAATGTTATGTAGATAATACAGATATTTTGTGTTATGTTATAAGTTAAAAGTTGTCCTTTAATATACCAGTAAAATGCATTAGACGTAAATATGCATGTTTCATGTTTAAAGTGAAAAGATATAACAAAATGTACCAAGAGTCAAATGTTAATTTTTTATACTGAACCTGAATTTTTGTCTGCAATCAGATTCCATAAAACATTTGACCTTTTGAACTTGTCACCCGTTAGTTGCGTGGCAAATAAAATTTGTCACGCTTTGTTTTCGTTCGGATTATTATTTTTTTCCAACTGACATCTGAAACATTAAGAAGAGTAGGTAGTGGAAGCTGTCAATCTTTCCTATAACAAATTTTGACGACAAATTGCACTTAATGCCAGTCCACTGACTTTCCAATCCGCATCTTTGGACCTCAGTTACTATGTGGTGGTCTAAAGATATTACTTATATAATCATCTCACCAACAATTCTTAAATACTTTACTGTGAAATAATATCTAAGACCACCACGTAGTAACTAATGTACGACGGATAAATCCTACCAATTATATAATTACACTCGATACTTACACTCCAGATTAGGAATAACTACGCTACATTTGGATATACATAAGAAACTGAGCTTTATGCTAAAAAAAAAATCTATCAAAAAAGTAGGTTTTATATATAATTTTATATATTCGTAATGTTATACCTTGATTTTCTGATCATATGTACACGTAATTGAATTAAGCAAGGTATATTGCTCTTGTTAACCACTACTTGCATGGAAGGGCATTAGTGCCTAAAGTGTATGCTATGCAGAAATGTTTCACTAATGTTATGTAGATAATACAGATATTTTGTGTTATGTTATAAGTTAAAAGTTGTCCTTTAATATACCAGTAAAATACATTAGACGTAAATATGCATGTTTCATGTTTAAAGTGAAACGATATAACAAAATGTACCAAGAGTCAAATGTTAATTTTTTATACTGAACCTGAATTTTTGTCTGCAATCAGATTCCATAAAACATTTGACCTTTTGAACTTGTCACCCGTTAGTTGCGTGGCAAATAAAATTTGTCACGCTTTGTTTTCGTTCGGATTATTATTTTTTTGCAGTGCGTTCTTTGTTTTCATTAGACTTTTTGCAGTGTTTTTTTTTTTTTTTTTTTTTTTCGAATTCTGGTCGGAGCGCCCAGCCAAAACTACACATGCCACGCACATTCTGTTAACATTTCTCCCGAAAATACCGCAAGACTAAATTTGATAAATGTATTTTGACGCCATTTTGACCTACAGGAAATGACGTAGCGCCGTCTACAGTTTTTCTTTGTTTTTCAATTTGCGGCTTTATTTTTGATCCGATTTTGATCGTGTTTTTTTAAGTAACTACATTGAATTTAGTTTTAAAAGATAGCAATTTAAGAATTATACATTTCCCAACTTTGTCGCTGACATTTTGAATTTGAAATTTTTTGCATTTTCTAACTTCTACAGTTTTATTTCGATCGATCTGAAAACTTACAGATATATAGACGTTTGGATTGCGAAGTATAATTAATTTTCAAAATTACGATATCACTTCCGGTTTTGATGTTATTTGCTTTTAAAGTTGAACTTTGCACTTCCGGAATAATGAAGATATTTGAAACATTTCTTTTGCAATTAGCTACAATTGTCTATTGAATGATGCTAAATTAAGAAAATTCGAACCGGAAGTAACGGATCTTCCGCCATCTTGATACGACTAAATTTTGTAAAACTGAAATAAGTTCTCAGGGATAATTCTAATTTGCATAATTTTAGATTTTCTAGAAACATCAATTGATTACGCAAAAAAGTATGGGAAGGAATTTTTGAATTTCGATTTTGCTTTTCTTTTATTTCCGGTTGAATTTTTTCAGTAATTGTCAAAATTTTAACCGGTCATATTTCGTGACCTTGACCTTTGATGACCTTTTGATCTGAACAAAAGTTATTGCCCTTCATTATATCTGCCCAATGGTATCTCCACTTGTGTTGTCCGATGTTTACTTCCGGTTTTGCAGCCAATTGAAAATCAAGAATTTTAACTTTCAAGAGCTCTATCACGTGACTCAATTTACATAGGACAGAATTTCTTACATATTCCTTTTACGCTTAATCTCATCTTTCTATTAATATATCGCACTTAGTACTTTAATCAAAATTCCGCGTTTAAAAATTTCAAAATTTTGTAATTTCTTCTATACTAACTGTGTGTGTTTTCTTTAAATCGAAATAGGGTCTCGGGGGATAATTCGATTTGTGTTATTTTGATGTATAAAGAATCTATAACCGATTGCCGAACTATATATGGAAACAGATTTTTGAATTTTGATTTTGATTTTTTTACGATTATAATTTTTAAAAACTTTGAAGGGTCGTATATTGTGACGTTGACCTTTGACGAAATTTTGACCTGTACAAATGTGATAGCTCTCGAGAAGTTCTATCCAATGATATATAGAGCTTTATTGTAAGATGTATACTTTCGCTTTTATCGCCATTTGAAAATTGCGATTTTTTCCTATAAAACAATCTGTTTAATGAGTGTTGCATTTGGTCGATCTACAAGATATAAGTTTCAGCGATCCGAATTTATTTTTTAGTTGAATCGTTCTTTATCCAGTTAAAATGATTCAAAGTTGTATTATATGTTTATCCTGTTGTGGGTGATGTAAATATTGAAAATTACAACCTTTAGAATTTTAAATTTTATCTCTTATATGCAACAATAATATACAGTTGACTGGAATAATGGTCTAAGGGACGAAACTCTATTCAATACAAATTTTAAAATGTTAAGCCGCGCTATTTATGTGGTGTCTCAATGTTATACCCTGGCTACTTACGACAACTTAAACCATTAGTGACCTTTCGATTTGTATATAGCTTCGACATTGTCTATCCAATGCTATATATTTATTTTTTGTACGATATCTACTTTTGGTTTCATCGCCATCTGAAAATTGCGAATTTAATATATAAAACAATCTATTGGATATTATTCTCTGCGTTTGGGCGATTTACAAAACATGAGTTTCGGCGATCCGGATATCTTTTTAGATTAAACGAACCTCTATCCATTTTTTATTATGATTTTAACTTATTATCTAGCTGTATTGATGATGAGGGCTAAGGACGGGGAGGGGCAAAGAGGGGGAAAGGGGAACAGGGGGATATGGGAGCGTTTGTTATGAAATCTAAATCCATTTATAATGGAAATTTTTTTTTAATTATCCCTTTCTGTCTTTTGCTTAACGAACGAATCCCTGGATGGAACGCACTGCTTCAGTGCCGTTAGGCGTACGGCTCTAGTTTTTTTTTTCGGGAAGCTCCCTAGCTCAACTTGAAAATGGTATTGACATTTGGTTTGAAAAATACGATAAGATACGTACTGGAATAGAAAATGAATATATAAAACTAAAATTTTTACGCATCAGTAGTTAGAAATTGCATAATAATAATTGAATAATTGCATAACTTTGTTGCTAATTATCCGATCGCTTTGAATATTACAGAATATAGAGAAGTCGCCTATAGAAATAAAACCGCATCATAAAAATTTTGTTACCACTTCCGGTTCTTGCGTGAGAACTTCCGGTTTTTTAGAACCGCGTTGGGTCACCCAGCTTCCGGTGTATGTAAGAAATCAGTACAAAAGCTATACATATATACTATCAGGCATAATTAGAACCCTTTTAGAATAAAAAATCCAAACCGGAAGTGATACTTTATGTGTCATCACAGAACGGTAACATTCAGCAAAATTTTAATAAGTCCGCTAATATTTATCCAATTTGTCCGATTTTGGTGTTCTTCGAAACCTTGTTACTTTATCTAAAACTTGTTGGGAACAGAATTTTGATTTTCAAATTTAAATTTTTTTAATGCCCGATTGAATTTTTTTGAAAATTCAAAAGGCCAAATACAATGACCTTGACCTTCAATGACCCTGAATTTTTTCAAGTAGGATATTCTTGACCCACACATATGCCTATTATGATCGACAACAATTATATCAAATGACCTTGACCTTCAATGACCCTGAATTTTTACAAGTAGAATGTTCTTGACCTTTGTTATCCACACATAGGCCTATAATGGTCAACAACAATTTTTTTGTACCCGTTTTAGTTTTAAAAAAAAATCAAAAGTCTATATCAAGTGACCTTGACCTTCAATTACCTTAATAATTTTCAAGTCAAATAATGTACTTGACCTAAGCTGTCCATACATATGCTTATAATGGTTGTTAAAAAGTTTGTTTTGAGTGTTTAAAAAGGCTATATCATGTGACCTTGTATCAATTGGCCCCATAGGGGTTGTTTGCCACTCTCAGTACTGTTCACAGTTCTAGTTTTTTTTGTCTCTTTCTGGTCACGCTCCCCAGCCATAACTGCAAATGTCTTACACAATCTGGCGTGATATTGTAACGTAATCTAGTGCTCGTTGTTGTTTAAATGTAAAATGACGCATTTTTGTTCTAACGGAAATGACGTAGTACGTCACAAATTTTATTTTTGTTTACTAACTCACGGCTCGTTTTTTTTATCCAATCTGGTTCGGACTTTTTTTATTTACTACTTAGGCCGTACAAAGTAAATTGTCTGTTTTACAGGCCCCGCGCGCTCTTGTAAAACACACCGTGCTCCAAAACTATTTATTGACATTTTGGAATAATTAATAAATAATGCGCGCGTGTCTCCAAAATTGTGTGTAAAATAGAGTTATTTCCCCGTTCCCGAAAATATTTTTTACCATAATTATCTCCCTTGACGTTTAACGAAAAACCGGAAGTGGCTTAGAATGCGTTTTTCATCACCGATAAAAAGATTTTCTTCTACAACTTTAAACTGAAATTGATTCTGATACAATTTAACGTTCGAAAATACAATTATTTGCTGAAGGAAGCACAATTATGAAAATTATTCACACTTTCGTGAGGACAATCCAAACATTAAATTAATCTTAATCTTGATGATTTCGTTTCTGGATAATAATGGTGGAACAAATCGAGACCCGTTACAATTACAAGTAAAAGAATGCACCGGTTTTTTTTCTGCCATTGATTTGAATAAGTTAATATTTATGGAAAAATGGAAACGAATACAAGAAAATACGAATTTTATACGTTCGAATACGATCGATTTTCTCATTATTGGTATCGCTCAACACATACCGCTTTTCTCAAGTTAAAACCGGAAGTACTCCGATAGTACGAGTTATCGAAATGAAATGAAATGAATGGAGTTTTACCTCCTACTTTTCTGCACGAGTTATCGAAAAATCGGCATTTGTAACATAATTATTAAAATAGAAGTTCGATCTAATCAGATTTTTTTGTTCTTGTCATGTGATGTATGACAACTTGTTCCAAATTTCCAATAATAATAATTATTACCACACAATGGCATTTTGAAATATAGTTTACAGATGGATAGAAATGGATTAGTACTGTAGTAGAATAACATTGTCTTGACATAATATTATCAGCCCTGATGCACCCTAAGTGCATCATTGTCAGAGGTAGTAAATATGTTGGAATGATTATGTTTATGTGAAGTTGAAAGGTAAAAAGGTTCTGTTATTTCTATCAACTAATATCAAACTCTAAAAACATCTGATAGTTGCATCTGAATGGGGATTTAAATCTATTTTTTAAATTTGTAGAAATAAATAATAAATAGCTTCGCTCGCTCCGATTTTTTCTGGTGCCAAATTTAAAAAAGCGCTTATAAATAATAAATAATAAATTCGCCCTCTCGCCCCATTTTTAAAAAAAAAGGCCTGTAAAACAGACAATTTACTTTGCACGGCCTTATAACTTAGATTTACATAATAGCAGCTTAAAAATTTTGAAATTTTTACTTTTGTTGCTGACTTTTGAATTTTAAAATTTAACACTTTTTCTAACTTTTGCAAATTTGATTAGATCGAAATCAAAATTTGCAGTTAAATAAACATTTTTCTTGTCATGACATCATTTCCGGTTTCGGCGTCATACGTCGCTAAACTTCGAATTTTCACTTCCGGAATTCTAAAGATATTTGAATTTTTTTTTTGCAATTAGTTACTATTAACCCATAATGATTTTATAATAAACAAAAATTGAACCGGAAGTAACAGATCAGTCGCCATCATTAAACCACTTACTTTTGTAAAGTGAAAAATTGGGCCTTAGGGGTTAATCGGACAATTGTAATTTTGATGTCTATGTAATCTTCAATCGATTGCTAACAATTCTTAGGAAGCCGAATTTTGAATTTCGATTTAGCTTACCTTTCATTTCCGGTTCTTTTTTTTCACTCAGTGCCTAATTTTCCAACGTTCATATATCGTGACCTTGACCTTTGGTGACCATGTGACCTGCACAAAAGTTGTTGCCCTTGTCGAGATCTATCCATTGATGTCTTCATTTGTGTTGTGCAATGTCAACTTCCGGTTTTACAGCCATTTGAATATTGCACTTTTTAACTTCGAAGAGCTCTGTCACGTGACCTAATTTACATACGTCAAAATTTCTTTTATGTCCTTATTACGCGTAATTTATTCTTTCCAATGGTGTATAACACTTAATATTTTGATCAAAATTGCGCTTTTTAATATTTGAAAATTTTGTTCTTAGTTCCTTAGTAATTGTGCGTGATTTATGAAAAAGCACGTGTTTTTTTTTAAATTTACGTCTTATTTTTTCACAAAAATTGGTAGATGAGTAGACAAAAAATTATCATTAAAGATTCCGATAAAACATTTTCCGAAATTAGCCGGAAACGTCCGAAAATGACCAAAAAATGTAGAAAATCACAGAAATCGGAATTTTCGGATTAAATTTTTGCACAAACTTGCAATTTTTTTATTCCACAGAATTAGTACCATCAATATCTTCATTTTGTATGTATGCCGTATATGCAAATTCCTAACCGTTTGATCGCCATCTTGAAATATGCAAATTATTGGAAAAATACTACTCGTCTGCCATTTTTAATCCTATTTTTTTCAGACTTGTTTTAAAATATAATTTGGATAATTATCTAGGTCCTCTAGTGGCATATTTTTCAATTTCAAATTTGTCTTTGGACCAGGTCCTGCCAAAGTTTTTCAAAACTGACTTCCGTTTGAAAGTTCATAACTTTTGAACTCTACCATATGCATCCTTTTGATCTAAAAACAACATCACCCGAGAGGCACTGGACTGGAATCCCCAAGGGCATAGAAGACAAGGACGACCTTTACATAGCTTGAAAAGAATAAGACTGAAAGAGCTAGGAAGGATTGGCAAGACCTGGAATGAAGCAAAAAGAACAGCTCATAACAGAGTGAGATGGAGAACGTCTGTAGCAGCCATATTCTCCGCAAGGAACGAAGAGGACTAACTTACTAATATGCATCCTTTATTTTTCTGCACAATCATCTTCATTGGCTAAAGTTTCATATGATACCTTGATTTCTAATTTTAATAAAGAACATTTGGAATAATAGGGATCCAAAAATTGGTAATTTGCATATTTCTCGTATCTTCAGATGGTTATATCTCATGAACAAGACTCTTGGCAACATTCTAATTGACATTATTGTGATGTGATTTTTATCAGCTTTCTAACAATATCTTTATTTTAGCTATAGACCGAAAACTGGTGAAAATACGCCTAGTAGAAAATAAGCGATTTTAACATTCATATTTTTTTTATATTTAGTTCTATTTAACTTAAAAACAAAATTCGAACAGATTTATAATGTGCAAATTCCCAGCTTTCAAGAAATATATAAATCAATATGTATAAATAAAAATTGCGAAAAGTTTAAGAATAAAATTACACTCTAATTAAACAGATATAAATGCAACAGGTCATAAAGTCTGATTGTGTTAATTTCTTATCTTTTGGTCAAGACACAAATTTTGACATTTCCAGTTAAAGTATCCGAACCAATCAAAACAAGTCATTAGACTTTGTGGGCGTGGTTAAGCCCAGATATTTTACATCACTGTGTGTATTTTTCTTTCAATCGAAATAGGGTCTCGGAGGATCAGTCAATATGTGTTATTTTGATGGACATGTATATAGAATCTATAACCGATTGCCGAAATTTATATGGAAACTGATTTTTTTAAATTTTTTAAATTTTATTTTGATTTAATTACGATTAAAAATCATAAAAACTTCGAAGGTGTAAACTTTCGGTTTATCGGCATTTAAAAATTGCGAATTTTTCCTATAAAACGGTCAATTCACAAATTTTGACATTTCCAGTTGAAGTTTCCAAAACAAGTCAATGGACTTTGTGGGCGTGGTTAAGCCCCGATATTTTTACATCACAAACCTTAATGATTGCCAGTCTATTAACAAGCTCAAATGTCACGTGTTAAATCATGAATAAATCATCTCTCCCAATAATCGCAAAATCAATCTACATTCTATCCTTAAATGACAGCCAGGGGACCAACAAATTCTAAATAGCTCGAAAGCTGCAGA
>JAUJPP010000005.1:34607555-34768555 GCA_030562195.1 Nipponacmea schrenckii
ATTTATCGATGATTTTCATCCATAGCGTAACAAACAAAACAAAAAATGACGTCACTTTGTCATTAAAGAGAGATAACTCCAAAAAGCTAAGCTATTACCTAGACCACAATTCATGACCAAAAAATGCCAATAATTATTGACTAATATTTTAGAATCAACATACATTAGAATTTTTTATATATTCACAGGTCTGAAGGCACCATGTGGTTTGGATCTTGTTAATTCCATCAAAAATAATGCCCAGCACCATCAGTGTGGACTGTTAAAAAATTGGCCATTTTTCAAAAATTGGCCATGAAGAGTCTTCATCTCAGACTGGCCAGTAACTAGGTTTAGCATGAAAATACCATTACGACGAATAAGGCGACGAAAAAGGCGACAAGGCGAAAAGGGCGACAAAGCGACGAATAGGGCGACAAGGCGACAAGAAAGGCGACAAAAAAGGCGACGAAAAAGGCGACGAAAAAGGCGACAAAGCGACGATTATAATCGTCGCTTTGTCGCCTTTTTCGTCGGGGGCGACAAGTCGACGATTTTTCGTCGCCTTTTTCGTCGCTTTGTCGCTTTGTCGCCTTTTTCGTCGGGGGCGACAAGTCGACGATTTTCTTCGCCTTTCGCCTTTTTCGTCGTGTTTTTCATCCCCTTTATTGGTCCATTTAAACCAATAATAAAAGCTGACTATTTGTAAGCGGTGAAATTGTTAGCGGGTTTTGATAAACAATTGGAGATATTTTTGAACTGTATTGTTCATGTGCCATCAGCCAATTTTTTTTATATAGATTATGAATAAAGCAAGCAATTTGTATAAAATAAAGGGGAAAAAATCCATTATCTTTTGATATCAACGTAATGGTGCATAAAATTTGCAACAGATTTCGTTTAATCCTGGAAAGAATAAGATAAAAACTGAAACAAGCTTCACAAAATATAACGGTACAGTTTAAATATTTTGAAGGTTATAATCAATTCGCTACTGGATGAATAGTATTGTCAAACATGTTGACTCTAAATATCTTTACTCTGTGATAATACTCTACGACAGTGAGAGACTAAATGATTCGGTCTACACGAACGACAACTGTATATTATTTCCTGTTTGGAATGAAAACAAATCAAACAAATCAAAACGTGTTACCAGTCTGTCTATAGAACAAATGTTATAACATTTTGCCTGTTTTTTGTAGGCTATATTTTATACATTTAGGATCGATCTGATTGTGCCATTTTGTGGTATATTTGACCACACTTCCACAACACAAACAGTGAGTTCAGACCGAAATGAAATAGGCACATTACATTTATATTTATAGATTTGATTATTAATGTAATACATAGATAGTAAATATCAGACTGAAGACGAGTCTCTGTCATATCTAATACATCTGCCTCAATTCCAGCCACCAAAATTTACTAAATAGTTTACGACCCCTCCGCAACTGGCTCAAGTTTTTAATCACACCTTTGAAGCTATGTTTTAATAGCCTCCATATAACTAGAGAGACTTGAATGATACAGTCAGATATGTTTTCGCCTAATGTTTTGGTTTCATAAGGAAGTAAGTTAAGAGTCTATCTTACAAAACTACACATATGTGATGCGTAGTCTGCCAGAGTTTTGGCAAAATAAATTACAGAAGGCATTTGTTATGCAATGACAAGGTAAGTGCAAGGAAAGATGGCCGTTCCTTGTATTTTTTAGAATAGAAGATTACTGAACTGCAGTAGCCTTTACAATCTTTGTTTAGGTTGATTATAAATTTAACAAGTTTCCATTAAATGAAAGGCACTGCCACAGGGTTAAAGTTTTGTTTAAAACTATTGTGGTGTTAATGTTTAGTTAACTAAACAATCAAAAGAAATTTTGATACCGGTACATTAGACCTAAAAATATAATTTTTTGATAATATAACGGAAAATTATTTTCCTATATATCAAAATCATTCATCGTTAGGTACAGAGATTACAATAAATATATTTGTATAGCATTCTTTTCCTGTATGAAACAAAAATGTTCAGTTTGAAGTAACTTTAAAGAGTTTATTTCAAATTACAGCTGATGTCACCATAAATTCAAAAGCTTTGTCAAAATCAATCAAGAGTTCCCAGCAGTAGTCGTGAATTGCTTTTATTCCATAATAAATTGATTTGTTAAATGAGATATTGTAAATGTTACATTTAACACATGTAAAACATCCCTTCAAAAATTTCAACCAATACAGTTTCAAATCTGGACTTAAAATTGTACACTGTAAAATCAAGATTAAAGTGATAATATTTAAACCAACTCTTGTATGCATTTCTTTCAATTAAATTCATTCAGGGACTAAAAGTATCTGAAGAAAGTGCATTTCAAAATCTGAGTTACATTCTGCATTCCCCAAAAGAGTAATGACTCATACTGATCTTACATCGATTTTTAACTTCAAAAACTATTGAAAAGCAAATGGTAGGCCCACAGTAATTATTGTTTAGGGCTATTTTCACATGTTATTTTATATTTTAGAACTAGAGACCAACATGAAGAAGATTTGTCTATCAGATGCAGATTCTGAATTATTTAATGATGAACTGAATCCACAAGAATTTGATTTTTTTCAAAGACATAAAGAAACATTTAAATGCATGTGGGTAGAACAGGTAAGATTTGATTACTACCATTACTGCAGACTAGGAACAGTCCATTGTAGATCAGTTGCTTGGAACTTTGGTCGTCCTTCCATACATTCTATACCATTGGGTATTAAAATACTCACTCACACCAAGTTTGACCTTTTCTCAGTAATTCTGTGGAATGTGATAAAAACATAGTTATCTCTAATTTCAAGTGGATGACCAAACAGGATTAAACATTAATGAAGAAATCACAAGAAAATCTGTAGATTATGCAATGCCTTAGTAAGATATAAAACACCATCTACTTTATTACCCATAAAAACAGGAAATGATTTACCAAAATTATTATAGTACTCTGTATATTTTTAGGGAAAGCCATTTTGGACCCGATTCTGTATAACATTTAGAAGTTATACCTCTAAATATGGTATTATTAAAGACATGCCATATGATTCTGGCCGGCTCATGGATATCATGGACTTTGCTTTCATTGTGATTCATGAAAACTTTGTTGATGGTAAGTAGATTTAATTTTGACTATTCCTGCCCAAATAAGTGTTAAGTTTATATTTTTTAATCAAAGTATTTCTTTGTCTTAACAGTTCTATTTTAGAGCTGATATTCTGATTCTCAAAAAAAAAAAGCCAGTAAAATTTGATAACACTTACTTCTCAATGATATCTATCAAGGAACTTCATGTCCTTTCTTTAGTCTAAATAGTAGATTAGACTCAATCTTTTGATGGAATAATTAGAGCCTTGTATCTATTTATCCCTCCTTTTTATTCAGGTAAATCAGCAGCAGCTAAGAATTTCTTAATAGACATTGCTAGACTGGCACAGAATAAGGATAAACTTCCATATTTAGACTCCAAAAAATTTTGTAAGTAACTTTATATATATCAGCAATGGATAGAAAGAATGGTGACAGCAGGTCTTGACAAGACCTACTTGAACACTTTCTGGTTTAAATAATGCAATTGTTAATGAAAGAAAGAAAAGTGTCAGAATTGTATATTTTTTATGGGAATTGCCCTGACCAAGTGAAATAAACTAAAAATTAATAATTATATTGTATTTTTCTAGCCAAGGATCCATTTTACTGTAGAGAGACCAGGTCAGATTTGATTATTTTGTTTCTAATTTAGCATTAATGTTGTGTGAGATTTTGTGGTAATATACCAATTTAAAATACAGATGTAACATCACCCTTTGATTTTTGAGACCAATATCCATCTTAGTGGTATAGATAATGTGTCAAAATTGTTGAGGGATTGACGTCATATTAAGGAGAGATAAAATTGAGAATAAATACAACTTTCATTGTACATGTATGAGTAGTTGTTATTGTTTGTGTAATGCGGCCTTGTGTTACGATCATTATCAATATTGATCTAAATGGACTGCTTTCGTAATTATATCTTTATTCATAAATTATAAAGGCTACACCAGTCTTGGATTGAAGAATAAACCAGTGTGCCTGGAAGAACCCAGTAAGATGTATGGTATTTCGTTTGTATTTCAGGGATATATTTAGGATGTTTTTTGGGCCACCCAGTGAGAAAGTCTCCTACATCAAGGTCAGCGGTGTTTTTCAATTTAAATTATTTTTGACACAAAAATACAGTAATCTATTAAGAGTACCAAATTGGTTGCTACTTACAATTCTGGAGAATTGAAAGTGTTCTCTTATTGTCATTGAGATAAATGAAGGATTTGTTTGTCAAAAAAGAAAATTTGTTAGGGTGCTTTGGGGCACTCGTTCTAAAAGATAACCTCAATTTGTATTTACTTACTGCTTAGGTTTATAGCTACCAGCAATGAGGAATTCTTGGTTCTTAATGGATTCCTTACTTTATAGGACTGAAATTTTTCAAACCTGGTTTTATTTCTTGCACTAAATGATTTGATTTGTCTTGTTTTATTAGGTGTATATATTGTTTCCTGTGTATATGAGACTGTGTGGATCAATGTGTAGATGTTTGATACGTTGGATGGATGCAGAAACCCAGGACTCTAGTGATGAATCTTATTGGACACCTCCAGAACCAATCAAACAAGAGGAAAATGATGACCAAGACAATACAGAATATTTAAATAGAGTGCTGATGTGTCAGTCCTGTATAGAAGAATGTGGAGTTTTGTATTTAAAAGAAAAACAAGCTGGATCTCCAGAAGGACCTCAACACTTACCATTGTGGAAGTTTGGGAATCCTCGTTTTCAAGAAGAAGAAAACCCATTGTATGATCCTGATTTTCTCCATCCTGATTGGAGGGAGGGTATGAATATTGATGAGTTTCGAGATTTTATATATTTTTTGAAGATCTGCTATGGGAATGCTGGTGATAAATGTAAAACATGTGCGCAGATTCGTCAAAAAAAGGAAAGAATGTTGGCTAAAAGTGAAGAAGATGATAATATAAAGAGGAAGAAGAAGAAGCGAAAGAGTAAAAAGAAGAAAAATGACTTAGTGGATGATGAACTTCCTATTCTAGAGGAAAACTTGGACACAGAAGATAGCAAAATATTATTATTAGGTTTTGATGCATCGAATCCAAATGTTGGACCATCATTAACAGTTAATAGACCTAGTAAAAGGCGTTCTAGATATTTTGGTGCTGATTCTGAAGTTCATACTGATGTTAGATATGGTCTGGCTACAAAATCTGCTACTGATAAGTCTTCAGATCCAAATTCTAATGGAGTAAATGTATTGAAGATCTACAGTCCTAAAACCAAGGGTAGAGAAACAACTGTTTATGTCCCAATGGATGTGGTATGTATTCAAAGATTAGAATACTCTCTTTTCCATTACCAAAAGTAGATTCTTAATGAAATATTTTGAATATATTGTTATTAGATGGTGGTAGAAACTTGTTAAATTACATTGGAGACAAAATATACCTGACCATTTTTAATTAGATTGATTCCCTAATAATCTCAACACTATTCAATAACATGTTTTCTCTACCAATATATAGGCCTACCTTTATAATTGTAGAAGACTTTAACTGCTAATAACGTCAATAAGAATGATCATTATGGTAAAATGGATATATCAGGTTTAGAACATCTTCCCAATTTATTTAATTGGGCTGAAGGTCAAGGCTGGTGCCTAGCTGTAATAAATTATCAGATAGAAGAGAAAGAAAGTTTTAGTTCTTTCACAAACTTTACTCTGAAAATAGCTGGTCAGAATGAGATTGTTGTGAGATCTATTATGGATTGTTGTAAGTTAATTGTAGTATTCAGATTTGATGGGTTTTATCAACGCATTAATGTGGCATATTTAGCTGTTGCCCTGTCTGTCTGTCTGTCTGTCTACAATATGATAGAGAGCTGGTTTCTTGATGGATTTTGACCAAACTTGGTAATGACACAAGGATGAACCCAATTGGAAAATATTTGTTATGAGTGATTGCCCTTGTTCCTAAATTCTCTGTGGACACGATAGAGAGCTGGTTGTGAGTGTTTGTTATAAATCAAGAATAAACCCTATTGAAAATTAAACCAAATGAAAAATATAACTATGAGTTATTGCCCTTATTTTTAAGTCTTTATGGACACAAAAGAGACTTGGTTTCTTGATTAATTTTGATGAACCCTATTGGAAATCGGACTAATTGAAAAAACATGCATGAGTTATTGCCCTTGTTCTTGAAAATGCATTAAATTTCATGGGACATGGTAGAAAGCTGGTTTTCTTAATGGAATTTGACCAATATTTGATTAGTTATTGCCCCAGAATTCTTTGTAGACACAATAGAGAGCTGTCTTTAACCTCCAGGAGGAATCGGTTACCATTATAAATGTAGACGCATTATGATGGCCATTGCTATTTTTATTTATTGGAAAAGAGGTTTCTTAATCATTTATAACATCATTTTACCATTCCAATTGTCAGTGTACAGTGGCTCACATACAACATGATTCACTTTTTATACGCCCACAAATTTATTTGGGGCATATATTGTAATTGCCCCGGCAGTCTGTCATTCCTTTAGTCCGTTGTTCCGTTCTCATATTTTTTGTGCTCACTCTACAGTCTCCAATTTCTTTACAGATTCTTTTCAATAAGCCCCGTAGTTTTTAATTAATAACTTTATTTTTCACCAAGATTTTCAAATAGGTGAAAATTAGGTGATAATTACTGTATTGTTTTAAATAAAGTCTTCTTGAATTTTGAGACACCGTATCAGTCAGGCCAAATTCTATAAGTACTGAAACCAATGGTAAAAGCTCTTAACAAAACCTTTTTGTATTTCATATAAACATTTATTTGAACCTGTCTATAGTATATATCTATATAATGTTAAGATAAAGTTAATCAGTTTGTTTTTAAGGAGAGATTATCCTAGAAATTCTAGTTTACATTTGTATAATATGCTAAATGATCAACAATATTTGAATAATAAATATAAAATTGGCATTGAAATTGATCTGAAAGGTGTTTATTAAACAAGGAAACAAAAAATTTTACTTTAGAAGGATAACAATGTAAGATCCTTTCTACCAGCTGTTATAATATACAGCATTCTAATTTATCGTTGATGGTTTGACTTATTCTAATAGATGACAAGCGAACCTAACAATTTTCTCTTAATTCAGATTGTTATATTTCAGTGTTAAAGTATATTTGTTGTCGTAAAAGGCGATCGTGTCCTGGATGGGTATTAGATGTTGATGATGTTATTACCAGTGTCGTGGATGAATTTTGTTTAACAGGAGTAACTGTAACAATAACAGAAAATGTACCTTTCCGAGAACTACTCACTGACTGGGAAATTGCATCAGAAAGACAGGTCTAAAATTTATATATTGAACAATATTTAGAAGTAGGATAATAGATAGATAAGCACCATATTAAAAATAAACTACCAATTCAATTCATATCTTTTTCAAGCAAGTGTTGTGATGGACAGGAAGTGGAATTTTGTATTAGTATTAATAATAATAATAATAATAATAATAATAAACTCTTTATTTTACATGGGTCAGAATAAGGCCCAATACACAAGGACATGGTCCTGCCTAACGTTCAGTATTAAGTTGCTTTATAGTTGTATAATAATATATACATTTATATATATTACTTTACTATCTCATTCATCAATTTTGTAACATTTAGCATCCATTCTATAAAAGTTTTTCGCATGAAAATGAAAATGTTAAAATTGATTTTAAATTTAAGAAAATTAACTTGTATTACAGGTGGATTTAACTGTTGATTCTGATGAAGAAGTAAGTGTAAATTTGTGTTGGTATATTGTGTATTTGAGTTAAATTATGTACAGTTATCTCACATTGATTGTTATAGAGCAGTATGTCAGATATCAATCTTACAGCAACAAGGAATTTGAAATAGGTTACCAGCAAACATGAAAAAAATGCAGAAAACTCCCTTAGACGTTACAAATCTTAAACTTATTCAGCAATATTTTTGGTCTGACAATACCACAATGATAATATGCCATTATATTATGTTCTATTGCTATTAAGGAAGGTCTATGTTTCAAAATTTATAACAATATGACCTTTTTTGTTTCATTGAATTAACTTTATTGCTGATGATTCTGAAAATCCTCGAATTGTCCCAATGTCAAATAAATTAATTAATGAACTGTATTTCAGACCCGGGAGTTTATTAAGTCAACAGAGAAAGAATTCAGTACCAAATATGAGACTAAAGAATTAAAACATAATGTAAGAAGATTTTTTATCATAAATCTTTTCCATCTCCATTTTGTTCTCATAAATGTTATTTAACAGACACTATTTTATGCTCACTGTATACTATATATTTGTGGGTATAGTGCACAGTTACTCTACTCTGAAGAAGGCCTTCCAAACTGGAGTGCACATTTAAATGAATGACCAGTAATTGGAAAATTCCAAAGTCACTATTATACACATAGTCCCAATTAGCAATTTGCTCTTGTAATTGAAATATTTATTGATATAAGGTGGTAGGCATATTATAGGTTAGACTTGTCAAGTTTGTATTTTGTAATAATCTGGTAAATTGCCCTTGACTTAGTATGCATCATATATTAACTTATCAGAATTTAATCTCATTTTGATGAAATTGGTATGCATTAAAATAATGGGTAATGATAGGATGATTTATGTTGGAGTTATTGATGCGATAGAGACAACATTTTTATCAGACTTTTATTAAATTAAATATGTTGATAATGGCTAAAATACTTAATCGATATATTAATATTTTGATGAGATCTCATTCATGTTTGAATTTGGTAGTGATTGTTTGAAAGGTTTTTAGTTCTTGCCCTTGACTTGTCTTTTTCACAAAGTTTGGAAGATTTTAAATTTGAGAAATTTTAAGTTATACTTTCTAAAGACTCTTGCCTGAATTTACTGAATACTATTGTAAAAACATTTGCATACTTTTCCTATAGGTGTGATTTAGCATATCCTTCTAGATATTTGACTGTTATTATTAAATAAATTTTATCTACTGTAATGTTTTGTTTATCATGCCTGGCACCTGTCTTGTACCCATAAAAGTTCATTGTACTATTTTAAATATATATTTGTAGCTAACCAATGAAGTAATAGAAGGATGGAAGTTATATTATGCCATTGTTAAAAGAGTACGAGAATACTGTGAAATTAGTAAGTTTTAATTTTAATGGTTAAATATATGTTGTTTAAATTCAATCTACAAATTAATTCACTTTAGCTTACTACTCACTTGGCCATGTTTTTCCGGTGTAAAACAGAAAAAATTCTTTCACCTCAAAAATTTTTTTTCAGATCTAAAAAGACCATGGGATGGCCCAAACAGAAAAAAACTTGTCAGCATTGAGGTTGTTCGCGGATGTATTGACTTAAAAATATTGCAGAAAGATAAATCCAAAATTAACCCAGATGATTATTACTTCCCAGGATTGGATGAAATAGATCACATGTATCTGAAGGCATGGTTGAAGTTAGAAAAACGTGGAATTAGATCCAAAGGAAGTGGAAGAGATGTTTTTAAATTCATATTACAAAGACAAACTGAAGCCTTTCATGAAACCGAAGAAGGAAGGAGACTTGAACGACAAGCTGCCACTGAATTATCTGGGAAAGCATCTACAGTAGAGGTTAATATTGTCAGAAAATCACGCAAGCATGGAAAATCTAAAACTAGTATTGCAATTTCACAACAAACAACCCATAAATATACAGAGAAAGTTTGTCCTCATAGTGGAGAGAGGTCTCAAATTTCATTAGAAGAAATTCTGAAAAATATGAAAATGGACACTGAAACAAATTGTACAAATTGGGAGAAACAAGTGTCCCAACAGCATGAGAACATTATTAAAGAGCACCGAGAACAACTTGATAAAATTTATCAAGAAGTGACAAGAAAAGCAAAGGAAGTGAAAAGTTACAAAGTAGGCACCAATGATCATTCAGTAACCAAAGAAAATGGTTCAGGTGCTAGTGGACATAATGTCAAGAGGAATGAAGGGAAAGTATCAATTAATGAATCAAAAGAAAAAGAAAAGAAATTGATAGTGAAGAAAACCAAACCAAACTCCATTGAGACAGTTGAGACCACCAGTGAAGAAGATAGCAGTGATAGTTCAAGCGGAGATGAGGAACAGAAATTGAGAATCTGTACCAACTGTAATAAAACAGAACCAATTTTCAGAACATATAAAAAGTGCCAAAGGTAACTACTTATTCTGATGACCTATTCTCCATTACAGGATTAAAGTGATACTACATCTTAGAATGAAAATAAAATTAAGTTGTCAACTTACGAAGTGTTTATCAATTGAATTATTGCATATTTATAGTTAATTACTGATTATATAGGATCCTGTTATGTTATTTATGACACAAAGTACATCTACTGATGAATATATGCTCTTTTTGGTCCTTTTTATATCATTATTGACAATCTAAACAGCTTCAGCATCCATTCTAATCTATGAATGACACCCATCTTCCATTCCAAACCACATTTTAATAAAGCATCAATTCAAGACCAGTGTTGGCATCAAGTACCTAGTTTTGACAATGCAGGATCCATTCAAATCATTATTCTGGATGATTGTCTTTGTTGGCTTGAAGGTTCGTGTGAAGGAGTCATTTATCATATACAAACTTACGGTTATTGTTTTATTTCTAGATGCCAAGAAGAAGGAATTACTGACTGTCGTTTCTACTGTAGTCGTAATTGTCAGGGTAAGGATTGCTAAGTTTTTCTGTGACTGTCATAACCTTGTTATGAAGCATATTGTGAAAAGATGTCAATATCTTAAGGAATTATTGTAACTGCTATCTATAATTTAGTTCAATCACATAGATTGTACACTTTGTTTTTTGGCGTGCACCAAAGATTTCTCTAAAGCCAGTCTAACACTTGAACGATTTTTGTTCAATATGACCCAATTGGTTGTGGAAAGGCATACAATGTCACTGCAGAATAAACACTGTATTTGAAATGCATCACCCTAAATATTATCTGTACTGCTCGTTAACACAAATTTTTAGAAATTTTGAATTAAATTTTTAGAAATTTTGAATCAAACAGACATACCACACACTATTCACAGTCTTAAAATATGGGCACACTAAAGTGTGTGTCATTAAGTGGACTGAAATTGTGAAAGTGACAGGGTAGCTTTTTTTTCTCCATGTCAATGTTAACTGTGATCATATGAAAAGTATAATAATGATTTTATTTCAGTGGAAGATTGGTTAAAGAAACATAGAATGGAACATGTAGAAAACAAACTTTAGATGATGGAATTCATGTTTTATAATGATTTTTTAATTTTCTGAAATATTAAGATAAAAATATATTTTTTGAAGAAGGAAATATACCAAGATGCAACTTTGTCATAAAATATTGATTTTTATTCTGTTTATTTTGTCTGATGTATGGACTAGTTGTCTGTAATATTGTTTCTTTAATCACATTTATTGTTATTTTTTGGAATAAAATAACTTAACTAAATGCTGACCCTTGTAAAATAAAGAGCTGTTTTGATTACCTAAACTCTGATATGACCTTCATTTTCATGAAATAGGCCTACATATTTATATATATACCATATACATGTACGAGTCTTTTTGGACCGTGTAGCCTACATGTCGCTAGGACGTTATATGCTAGTGCCTCCTTACAAGCTACTTGTCGGCATCATATCTGTCAATCTCAGGGTTCGATTTAAGCTATATTTCACTTTATCACTGTGTGAGTTAAAAACTGAAATTTTATGTGATCCATGTACCTATATATTTTGAATGAGAGAACTTTCTGATGATAAGAATAATTTGCCTGCTCCCTCAAATTTCATATAAATGGATTTGAATCTGGCAAGTTTGCCATAATTACATAGTTTTCAAAGTAATTAATACATTAACAAATCATTCAGAGTTTCTTCTCTTTTTATGAGCATTAGTCTATTGGATAGCATAATCAAGGATACTCGTCTTACATTGTGCAAAAATTTAAACATTCCATGGTGCATGTACTTTATATTTACCAATACTATCAAATGTTTCCATCAAGATGTTCAGTGTAATTTCGACATTTTATCTAAGTGAAAATTAAATAATTTTGCGTTTATTTATAAGAAAATAAAACCAAATATATATTTTTATTTATTATTTACTATCCTGTCCTTAGTATCTGTGATACAAATATAATACATTGTTTCTAAATTCAATTATTTTCTATAAATACGAGGAATATGTCTAATTCAAATAATTCAATATAATTACTATATATACAACTATATATACACTTCCAATAAAACCCAGAAGAAACATATCACAGAATTGTTAGTTTTTTAAAATTCAGTTAAGGCTTATTGTTGTTTGAATTAATATTGTAGTCTAAGCCTCTTAGGCTTCTACATGCAATAAAGTAATACAGATATATGTATCTACAGAGTAGTCAAAAGCTTCTAAACTTAATAAAGTAATACAGCCTTACTGTCTGGGTGATAAAATATTATAATTATAGTCTAAGGCTTCTAAATGAAATAAAGTAAAACAGATATAACTATTAAGGTCTGCTATTTAGGTGATTTAATACTGCAGTCTAAGGCTTCTAAAGGAAATAAAGTAAAACAGATGTAACTATTAAGGTCTGGTTTTTAGGTGATTTAATACTGCAGTCCAAGGCTTCTAAATGAAATAAAGTAAAACAGATATAACTATTAAGGTCTGGTATTTAGGTGATTTAATACTGCAGTCTAAGGCTTCTAAATGAAATAAAGTAATACAGATATAACTATTAAGGCCTGCTATTTAGGTGATTTAATACTGTAGTCTAAGGCTTCTAAATGAAATGAAGTACCCGGTAATACAGATATAACTATTAAGGTCTGGAATTTAGGTGATTTAATACTGTAGTCTAAGGCCTCTAAATGAAATGAAGTACCCAGTAATACAGATATAACTATTAAGGTCTGGAATTTAGGTGATTTAATACTGTAGACCAAGGCTTCTAAATGAAATGAAGTACCCAGTAATACAGATATAACTATTAAGGTCTGCTATTTAGGTGATTTAATACTGCAGTCTAAGGCTTCTAAATGAAATAAAGTAATACAGATATAACTATTAAGGCCTGCTATTTAGGTGATTTAATACTGTAGTCTAAGGCTTCTAAATGAAATGAAGTACCCGGTAATACAGATATAACTATTAAGGTCTGGTATTTAGGTGATTTAATACTGTAGTCTAAGGCCTCTAAATGAAATGAAGTACCCAGTAATACAGATATAACTATTAAGGTCTGCTATTTAGGTGATTTAATACTGTAGACTAAGGCTTCTAAATGATTTTAAAGCACTTAAATAATATATAAATTGTGTTCTAACACATGTTTTTATCACTTGTAAGACATATTGGAATGGGTTAGGTATCACAGATATAATTCTATTTATAAACTCAACATTTCACATCCTCATACAGACAGGGTCATCATGGGAAAGAATAGTATACATATACAAATATCTGATACCTTTATATAAGTCTTATTTCTATAATAATATTTCTCTTTAAAATTTCTACACACTTTTAAACAGTATATGAAAATTAACAATCACAAATATATATACCTCTTAAAACAAATAACTAAAATTACAACATATAAAAGTAGGCAAACATTTAAACACTGAAAGGATTAACCTAGAGTTTCTTGTCATCTTAGACTATGCTAGGCAACCACTAGTTGTCAATAGTACTTATTAAGTATAAGCATACAACAAATGTTAAGCACACTTGTAAAATGAAAGTACAGTATCTTGGTTGAAAGTAGGTATTGGTTACACCTCTTTTTTAAGATTTAGCACAATCATAATTTGTACATGTTAGCTTCCAATATTCAAATGTATACCTCTTTATTCTATAGCACTAACTTTCTTTTAATAAATAACATAATAATAGTTAAATTTTTGGAAATGATACCTAACAAATCATGAACTTTAAATTATGATCAAGACTTATTAACAATCTGAATTTACTTTACAGCAGTTGGAAGTTTATGTCTGGTTCTAACAACTTGTGATTTTGGACGATACCCCATAGGGGACAAACTAAAACATATGAAATTACTAGCATCTAGTCCTTTCAGTTTATCAGGAACCTGACCATCAAATGTGGAACTTGACGATGGTCTATGAAGGATAATATCATCCTTAGAGGTACCAGGACTACCATAACTGTCAACACCAGCTCCTCCAATCTCACCACCCCAGGCAGAACGTGGACCATGATGACCTTGAGAAGGTTTAAATCGGAAATCTTTTGGCAAGAATACTCCATGAACTGCATCCAATCTGGACTTTGTTATCTGTTTCTTGAAATCTTTCTTTGTGTTGCCATATCCATTAAAGATGTTGTCACAAAAGAGAAGATTGCCATCTGAGTAGATTAAAATCATTCCAGGAACAGCATTATGTCTGGTCAGTAATAAGGGCTGGGTGTGGTCGGAGTTTTCAGCAGCTGTATTGATGTCATACTTCAACAATCTGAATGTATCACAGAAACACTGTTGGCACGGTTTCATTCGATTCCGATTCTGCTTTGTATACATTTTCTCTAAAAGTTCAAATACTTCATTACGTTTTGGAAACAATGAAGAAACCACAATAATAACTTGTAATTGAGCATTTGGCACAACTTTGGATATAAATAAATCAAATTCAATGTCCGTGATATTTGGAATGATGTAACGGCTACAACGACAATTGACGTGTGCCATTCCCATCAAACGTTGGCACAGTACTACTGGACATGTTTCACAGGTAGAGATTACTGTAGCTTCGTCAATAGGTTCTTTAACAGAAGATTTTGAACGTGCTGAATGGATTCTGCTACGTGGGGATATTGATAGAGAAAGTAATTTGGTGACATCGGTTACAGCCGCAGATAGTGAAGTCAGTGACAGCGACATCTTTCTACCATCACCACATCCATGACTGTCTCGGACTGTATCATCATCAAATTTAACAGATCCTGCACCAGCTTTTGCTGAGAGCATTGATGTCTTTCTTGTATGACCTGCTGGTGCTGAAGGAATACGAGATGACCCATACGGTTGTTTGTTACCAATACCTAGAGTTACTCCCCTTGATTCGGTGTCAAACCTTGATGGTTTAGCTGATTGAGAATAACGTTTACGACTGGTTGGTCCATCCGTAATACTATTAAGGCAAGGAGAGCTAAGGCCAAAAGCAGTTCTGTATGTTTCCATCCAATCTTCAATCAAACCTTTTCCCTTTCGTAACAATTTAGCATAATCTTTCTCAGCATCTGTCCCATACATGGTAATTTCTGTAATTTCCAGCATTTTAGGAATATCTGAGTCAATTTCTCCATTAACCTTATCTTTCTTTTTCTTCATTTTCAATTTGGAATATGATAATCTTAACAATTCTTTAGCAGCATTGGATGTAAAGTTAAATGTAGTAAGGAGTTGATCACTTTCTTCAGGATTTGGTTCCAGTGTCTCAGCAGAGGCACTCACTAGAAATTTAGCACTTTCTTTCTCATAATTGTACACAATGGACATCTGTGAGAAGGCTGCACAGCGAAAATGAATGGCTTTGTTAAGTTGTAGATTAATTTGACTTGGAATTTTAACATTGCCTGTTGGCCATTTCCATTTCTTAGTAGCATGACCATCTTTATCTGCCAGATGGCCTCCAATTGATGTAGCAAGAAACCAAATTGTGCCATTATCATGATAAACACAGCTAGTACCAGTTGGTGGGAAACACCCTAACATCTTCATATTGTCATCGTCATCATAAACCAAGGTATAAAATCCTGGATGACCATGACTTGCTGAACTGTATACAATAGCTGGACGCCCAGATGGATAATAGACAATAGATGTTCCATCAGAATGACCAGACAACATCAAATGCTTGCCTTCATATTTATCATCATTTATTTTTGGAATATGTGGACTTCCACCATGAATGGCTGGATTGACCTCTAGTTTTACTGGAGATCTACGATATTTATTCATTGTATCAAGACGTGTATCACCATAGTACCGAACTTGTACTGGTTTATCTAGACCAACATCTTTCTCCTTCTGTGTAGTGATTGTTTTCAAAGATTTTTTAAGTATTTGAATACACCATTCCAGAACTTGCTCTCTTTCAATTTGCATTTCATCTCCTTTATTCATTATCCAACCTTTGTCTTCACAAAGTTTAGAAGAAAGTTCGAAATGGATGACAGATGTGTTAAGATGTGGAAGACCACCTCTCATTTCTTGAGGGGATTCTGGTCCATGGCAAGACCTTATATTACGTTTTGGTGCAGGGGACTTTTTAGTAGCACTTCCTGTCCTTTCATTTCGATGCTTATGTCTTGATGTCATGATAGAAGTTTTACTGTCACTATGTCGTGTTGTTTTCTCATGTTTAACTTCAACATCATCACTTTCATTGCCAGGAAGAGCTACTTTTGTTTTATGTCCATGTTTCTTTGCAGGAGTATGCTCTGTGACAACAGACTGTTCTTGATGTAATGCTTCATTGTCAACGACAACATTTTTGTGTCCATCTTCACTACCCACTTCACTAGATTTCAAGAATTGTTCTCTGATTGCAACTGTCTGCCAGTCTCGTTGTAAATATATGACATCAGAAGTCAATTCTTTATATGACATCATCAACTGATACTCCAAACTTTTAGGGATGAGATTTGGACTGAGAACATCTTTAAATATCCACAATAATTGAGACAGTTGTTCTAAAATATTGCAGGATGACCCCTTGGCCTCCTCAAATAAATATCTTTGTGAGTCTTCATCCTGTAAAAATACAGAATCAAACTGATTCTTCAAGTGTTGAAACGTGTTGCCAATGTCGACACCATGTTTTTCTAAATTGGCCAGATTGTTCAGTTCTTCTTGTTTCTGCTGTCGCTCCTTGTTTGCCAACAGAGCAGCAACTTTGGGGTTCAAATGAGCGAACTTCAAACTTTCCGGCAATTCCTCGGGTAGTTTTCTGCATCGTTTAGGTCTTTCACGTAGACTTTTTTGCTGATAAAAGAAAGCTTCAGAACTTGAATTGTTCATTTTGGTATTTCACAGTTTATAAAGTTGTCTCTTTTCACGATAATCAATTCATTTTTCACACAAAATAGTTAGGTAAATAACAGCGGAAACGTCAAAAAAGAAGTTTGTCAAACGGTTTGTTATTGTTTACGTCTGGTTAATTGTGTCTATTTTAACTCATGAGTTATCCCCCAAGAATTTTAGCCAATGACATTCGAGAAAATTGTTTCGGCCCGAACCTGGTTTGTTGTCACGTCGTCAAGCAACAATAACAACATCATAATTCATTTCATGAACAAATCGATCTAAATCAAGTATTTTATTATAAAAATTATATTTCCTGAAACTGCTAATGAACAATTGGTGAGTATTTTTTCTTTAACATTGTTTAATCGGATTTGCAGATTTTAATTACCGACCCATTATATGAGGTGTTTTAACTCATTAATTAGGCCTAGAGGTTTAATTTACGTAAACATATCGTATTGTTGTTAACAAAAAATCTTATTGACATCTTCAATCTTGTCTCTTGGACACTACATTGTTTGCACAGGTATGTCAAGGGTATTTAGTGTGTCACTAAGCATTCAAGTGTCATTGTAATAAAATACTGAGAAGTCAAAAGATTAGACTGGATACAATAAATCTCTGTTCATAATTAGTTTAGCCTAGGCTACTCACTCATAGGTTTAAGTTTTAGTCTTATTAGTAGGTAGGACCACTTAGGGAGATACTCATTTTGGCAGTTCAACGCTGTCCTTTTATCTAGTTACAAGGTAAGTTCTGCTGTGAAGGGACACTTGTAGATCTTGTCTATGTTTTTTTTTTTTTTTTTGATATTTTGATTACCCTACTGATTTAATGTAGTGTAAACCGAATGACGTAGTCTCTCACTGCCTTCAGCAGAATACTTAGTGTAGTATTATTTAGTGTCAAATGTC
Source organism: Nipponacmea schrenckii (assembly GCA_030562195.1). Lineage (NCBI taxonomy): Eukaryota > Metazoa > Mollusca > Gastropoda > Lottiidae > Nipponacmea > Nipponacmea schrenckii. The sequence goes on from JAUJPP010000005.1 coordinate 34,625,660, forward strand.
GGTCTAATGTAGTGTGGATACAAGTATGGGCGTATGACAAAAAGAATCTTACAAATTAGAAGAAATAGATAGGATTAGGAATATGCAGTCCATCTGTAAGAAAGCTGTCAATTTTGTCTGTGTAGTTTATTTTGTAATGTTTTATATTGGTAGCCAATAAATCTCTTTTATTTCAGATGCCTTCATCTCGTCAGAGACTAAGTTTATTAGATATGAGTTCTTTAAGCCCTCAACCGAAATCTATGATGAGACCAAGTCAATGGACTGAACAAGTTGAAGAAGCCTACAGATTTCAACTAGCTGGCTACCGAGATGAACTTGAATATTTAAAATATCAAAGAGCTGATGTTGTAAGTTATATTCTAGGCTTAGCTCATTCTAGGTATTTTATCAAATTGCAGCGTTACCTTTGTGAAAAGTCAGACAAAATGACAAAAGCTCTTTTCATTGAGTGAGCAAACTTGTCTTCAGTTGTGAATTATAACAAATTAGCAAAAAATCCACCCTTAAGAATTTATGTGCAGTCACATAGACCCTGTTTTTACGTAGCTTTGTATAGAGAGCTGGTTCTGATCTATGATCTGAATGCATTTTCAAAAATTTATACAACAAAAAGTTTTATGCCTTGAAATTGACTATGAGAAAACTTTGTACAAAGGTTATTTCAGGAAAATTTAAGATAGTATTTATTGGAATTTCTTATACCGGTAGTTAATTCAACATTTTGCCCTAATAGGAAATTGAAATTTTGACACTTAACATAATACAAACAAATTGCTCTATTGGTTCAATGGTTATACAACTGTGTTTGCAATTTTAAGCAAAAGTTTTGAAGATTAAAGTATCTCTCCTTTATATTTTCAGGTTGATCGATGGCCTCACAATGGTTATATTAAAAAATTAATGCGTCGTGATGGTTGTTTTTACTATTACAACAAAACACGTGAATGTCCTGACAAAGATGTAAATAAAACTAAAATATACTCTTATTAAAGCAACATTTCAACTACAATCAAACTTGTCAATTAAGGACAATGTATATAGAAAAAAAAACAAATTGACAGAAACTTAAATATCTTGACATCAAGTAATAAACCATGTTCCATCAAATGGATATTGTGATTGTATTGAAAATTAACTCAGCATTTTTTATTATTTATTTTGTCCTGTTTTAAATGAGCGAATGTGTTAGTTGAGAATGGTAGACTTAAGGGTTTAGATTTGGAATGGTCGTTTAAAAAAACTCGGAATATTCAATGATTAATCAAAATATAAGTGCAATTTTAGCTGTCTCATATCTTTTTTTTCAAAATTTCTGTTCTAGTGTGCCATGTTGTAATGTAGTCTTCACAGTTGGAGACAAACAGGAAAACATTCAGTTTAGATTAAAAGTAAACAAATTTCAAAGTTCATTAGAAAATACTTCAGATAATCATATTTCTAGGAATAGACAGATATGGGTTGGAGAAAGGAAGAATTAATGAATGTGGTATTTTTTGTTTTAAATTAAGAATAAATTTGTTTTTATTTCATAACTCTTTTGTTTGTAACCTCTGAAATAACTTCTATGACATTTGTGGTATTTCTATGAAGCAGTGGATGAGGGATAGAGTGAGAACTCACAAGGGATTCCTCTCTATGATCAATGATAAAATAAGCCTCTCAATTCTTTATGTGTCCACATTATAACGTGGTCATGTCCAGGGTTTGCAATCCAGCCCGACTCGGACTCGGTCATGGAATCGAGTCTGCAGTACCCGGGTCTAAATTAAAGTGTCCTTGTGCTTGTTGTATTTTTCAAAAATTGTTTTTCACGTCTATTATGTATTATTATTCGTTGTTGGCTAACCAATGCTGTAAGTGGTTAATTCAAGTCACTGGCACGTGCATGTTATTTTCACGCTAATTTTTTTACCTTACACATTCGTCTCGCTTCCTTTGTGGTCAGTTACACTCACGACGAACCGAAAGACATTTTCGCCTATTCTCGGCACAACTACGGGCAAATGTAAGCTCTGTGAACATACCTCACCCACCAAGAACACAAGTTTTTGAAAAAAACACATAAAAGCAAAACATCCTAATATTCGCGATCAAATAATTCTTAACAACCAAAGCATAAAAGACAAAAAGCCTTTGGACAGCCACTTTATAAACATCCGTCTATCCGTCATAATGGTCAAGCCAGCATTAATAAGACAAATACAAAAGTTGACTGATTGAAATTTGAATTATAAAATGTTAAACAAACATTTTGTGTACAAGTTTGGTCATTTTTAATCTTTTAATTTATATAAATTAATGATGGTCAGTTCCTTTTCGGTTTTCATCCCTGAATATTCATGTTAACTGTAAGCACCCATATTCCCCCCCCATGGTCGGACTCGACCCGGGTAAGACCCAGGTCCAACGGCTGGACTCGGACCTGGACTCGGTAAACTCCAAGACCCGAGTCTTTTGCAAACCCTGGTCATGTCACCCCTGTACGTCTGTCCATCCACAATTGCCTGTAAACGCAAAAGAGACTACATTTTTTTTCATCTGATTTGAATGAGATTTGTCTCGATCTTTTATTTTGATGAGATCTTGGACAAGGTAATTGATATTGATGATTTTTCGATGGACAGTTTTTGAATATTGCTCTTGACTTAGTCAAAACGCCTCCAAATTAGCTTGTGAACGTCATAGAGACTACAGTTTTCGTCTAATTTGAATGAAATCATGTACTAGTATATGCATGAGATCTTTGATGAGGTTCAAATAACCTGCGTTGAACAGAAATACTATGAAAAGTGGGCATCTTGTTAGCCTGTGGATTACCCCGTGACAATTTTATGGCCTTCACCAAGCAACCCTTATCTTATCTCACTGTCTAGCTTTCAATCCAGCTTCTATATTTCAACTGGAATTATAAGCTAGCTAATTAATGATAATATTAATGGCACATTAAACACATAACCCCAGTACAGTAAACTCTGAAATGCAGAAATCTTATATTTAAACAAGAAGACCAACAACTGGGCGTCATTCGCAACATTAATTCCTCTAATGAAAAAAAATGAAGGTGAATAAGGAATAGTACATATTATTATACAATCAAGCCACACGTCATGACAAGACATGGTTCTCAGTAACAAGGTAGCAAACCTCCACTACAGGATGTTAAATCGAAACAATATAATTCAATTATGACGTGTTGCAATTGTATACATTTCTCGAACGTTTCATAGTGATTGCCGCTTCATCTTACTAAGCTTGAATAATTCATACCGAGGGGAAAAAGTGAGAGATGATTCCTCAAAAGGGAAAGAAGGTAACTTTGGGCCAAATCGGTGCCTTGTTGACTGGTGGTGTGGGTGGAGGCCGTAAGAAGTCAGTTATTAGATCTTCCAGTAGTAGTTGCATACATGTTGATGGTGATAGTAAGTATATCTCTTTTCAGTTGCAAAATATATTAGCAATTACTGAATGGCAAAAAAAGTCAAATAGATGTATAGTATCTAGAACTATTTCTTAATTTTTGAAAATTGTGAACTAAGAGACGCAGAAGGAGACATCATAGCAGGGGCCATAGTCAGTACCTGGGGTGGCCGACATGGTAGGCCTTCATGGATTTGATAAGCCGGTTGATGGGGGCCATTGGTATCTGCAAGGCCCATATCCCCAAGAACGTTACACACAGTTCCGCGGCATTGGATTCCATCTCACATAGGTTTGATTGGATTCAAATCCGGACTGGGAGCAGGCCAAGGCATAAATTGAATTTTGTACTGCTAGAGGTAGTCCCTGATGACTCTGGTAGTGTGAGGTCGGGCGTTGGCCTTCTGTAAGGTGTGTCTCCGGTGACGGGCGAAAAGCCAAGATGTTGGGTTTGAGGAATATGTCAATGCAGCGGAAAGCTGTGATTCCATTACCCCTGCTTGTATCATTATTCTGAAACATCACAGGCCCCTCTATGGTTCAGTCCCATTAGATTTAAAGCATTATAGTTTGGGTGGACACAAATGGCACAAATATCAACATAACGTTCGATAGTAACGCTTTTTATCGGTGAAGATGATCCTTCTCCATTGCTTTTAACACTAATTCTTATTCTGCCTAGCCCATTGCAGTCGGCGGTACTCTCTTTTGATGGGTTTTAGAGCTGGAGATGATTTTGGCAGTGATTCGACGTCGGAGTGTACTTTCACAATGGCACGTTGGTGGCTGCCAATGGTCTGCCGAGCTGTTTCAGTGACCATTGGAATCGGTTCCTACAGGCGTATCATTTACCGATCTTGTCTGTGTGTGGCAACGAAGGGACGAACGGTCGTTGGTGGTGTTGGTTGTGTTTTACCGATGTTGTAAACTAAATGTATATATCGTTCTGACGTTAACATTGCTTGCATTTAAAACAACCGATGTAACATGTCTTGCTTGCAGCCTTCCGATTGCTTTATGTGTCTTAATTTCCTGGTGTCTTGCCATGACTGATAAATCGAAATGACGAATGTAAGCCTAAATGCTATTGGCTGTCTTTTATACCCATATCGTCCACTATATTCACATACATTATGATTTTTCAACATGTTTCAGCTCCTGGGTCTCATTATACACCACGTCTATTCCTGTAAGATTTGAAATTATTCACATACTAGGTCTAAAGGACGTTGATGGTGTCAATGACAGGGCCTGATGGATGTTTAGTTATTAAAGTTAGATGGTTCACTTATTTAACATATTATTTTATATAACGTTACAGAGAAAAACAGTAAAAAGAAGAAAGGGACAGATAAGAGCATATCCAGTATGCAGGATATATGCCCTCCACCAAAACCAGTGGTCATATGGAATGAAGAAATAGCTAAGCTTAGCATTAAACAAAATCCATGGCAGGTAACGATTGGATACATTTCATTTCAAGTACCAACAATTGCAAACTAATTACCCATGGCTTTTGTATGTATGCATTAATCGATAACTTTTTAATGATAACCGATCGCTGATCAATTGCTTTCATTTCAGAAAGGGATTTTGTTGAAACAGAGACCGAAGAAAAGAGTAAATAATTATTCCTTTAAGAAATTCAAACCAAAAACGTAAGAGAAATTTACATTATACTTGTATAAGTGTAGTCAAACATGAAGTAAAATGGTTTTTCAGGGGTACAAATTTCAAATACATGTATAAGTAATCGACGGTTATTTGAACACCTTATCAATCGAATTTAGTGGTGAATAAAGGAACGGCCTGCCCCTAGCACAGTCATCGTTTTAACCAGAAACCTATTCTGTATATTTAGTCCATATTTTTTTATGATACAGACGAGAAGTAGTGGTTTCGTATCCAGCTAAGAAAAATGCTCCATGTAAACCTTACCTAGGACAGAGTAAGTGAATACAGTTGTTTTAACCAATTAGACGTTGTGTCACCTAAACATTTTGAGGGGTAGAAATTAATAGCAAATAATAGAAATTGTTTTTTTCTTCATTGGATTTTAAGTTATAACTGACCACCAAGCCATTCTCTTTGTGGGGTTAGGCGTCATACATATATTGTTTATTTTTACTTAAACCATAGCAATATGAACTTATTTTTCAGGTAACCCTTGTATAAAATTTGACAAAGATGGTCATATTGTCCCATTTTGTATACTGGGTACAGAGGGCGAGTTTATCAAACAGAGTAGCAAGGAGAGACAACTCATCCCTCATGTAAGTTGAGAATAAGATGATAATAGACAATTACCCATCCATGACGTCTGAGTTACGGGTCGGGAAAGAATATTTCGTCTGTCTATGTGCCAAATACCTTGTACACTGTATCTGGAAAATGCTGTGTATGTCTCAAGGACACTCCTATAGCTTTTAATAGTGACGTTTCACTTTCTAGATTAATGTCTTTGGTTCATTTTAAACCAAATAATGAAATATTATTGAGACACAATACGCCCTAAGAGAACTCGGTGCGCGTAAAAGAGGTCACTGATGTATATACGGAAGGTAATACAAATTACTGAAATTTGTGTGTTTGTTCAAAGTATGGAATGCATTTCGTTCTCAAATATGTCCCCATCATAGTTAAGGTTTTTGTAGTCTTTGTTAAAACACCCCGTAAATTTTATATCAACTTTGAGGAGGAAGATTCAAATGACGCTGTAAAATCAAATGAATGCCCCGATGATGGTACTACCAAAATACCACAATCAGCATACTGGCCTCGTGTTGATGAAAAGAAAGCTTTGGTGTTTCACAAAGAATCTCTGGTGGACAGAAAAAATATAAGAAATCGACTTGCAGGTATGTAAATAAAAACATCTCCATATGTTTAGCTTTAAGAAGGACTGGGTCTTTCGCCAGCATTCCAGATGTCCACTACGGTGCTATTAATGCTATTTCGGGGATGTTACGCTGAAACCTAACTAATTTAACCAACTCTTTTAATATCTCTTGCCAATAACCGGTCTGAAGGTCGAAGTCTGGAACATGTATATGATTTTTTTTCCAAACATTAAATACCCGGTTGTAACGGGTACGAGTGTACAGCATGTTATAGTCAACACGAAATCAAAACGCACTAGTGATTAATGAACAATTACACTAGGGAATATTAATGGAGATTGTGGTGAAGCATAGAGATATAAATAGAACTAGAGTCCACACATGTCACAGTGACGTTACAACACCACTAACGTTAAATGACGTCAGTGTCGCCCCCCCCCCCACACTTTTACTGAACTCGTCGGAGTCGGTCGGTAAAAAGGGGGTCATGGATGGAACCGTCGGTAAAACGCGGAATCGATCGATTAAACCGATTAATTAACCTAAAAAGTCAAAACATTGTGTTGGTTATGATCGGTCGATAAAAGACGGCAAGGTGGGACCGTCGGTAAAACCAATTAACCTAAAAAGTAAAAACCTTGTGTTGGCTATGATGTTATCAGTAAACTGTCAACATTAAAAGTATTTTTTTTTACTGAAACTACCGGAATCGGTCGGTATAAGTTGGTTAAGTTCGGTAAAACCGATTGGTTAACCGATGCCGTTGTTATTGGTAAGCTGTTCGTTATTTGAATTTGTCGGAAAACGCGGAATCGGCTGATAGAAGAAGGTCATAGATGGAGCCGTCGGTAAAACCGATTTGTTAACCGAAAGAGTGATAACCTTGTGTCTGTTAAGATGTTATCGGTAAACCGTTCGTCTACATTAAAGTGATTTTTACTAAACTTGTCGGTAAAACGCGGAATCGGTCGATAATAGACGGTCATGGATGGTAAATGAAGCCTTCGGTAAACCGATTGGCTGACCGAAAGAGTGGAAACCTTGTGTCAGTTATGATGTTATCCGAAAACTGTTCGTCTACATAAAAAGTGATTTTTACTGAACTTGTCGGTAAAACGTAGAATAGGTCGAAAAAGTCCATATAAAACATATGGTTTTCCGACGAAAATTGATAATTTTGACCGGTGGAAAGGACTTCCAAAATCGCGTCAGATGTATTCTCCGGGTTTCCTAGTATGTAAAATGTTCCGGGGAAGGAAACCCCGGACCCACCCCACCATGTCTGTAAAACGCAGAATAGGTCGAAAAAGGCTATATAAAACATATGATTTTCCGACGAAAATTGATAATTTTGACCGGTGGAAACGACTTTCAAAATCGCGTCAAATATATTCTCCCGGTTTCCTAATATGTAAAATTTTCCGGGGAAGGACCCCCGAACCCCCCGCCACTGCAAGGGCCAAATACGAAGGCCTTTGGCCTGCAGGACTTGCCTTGGAAAAACCACCTTTCAGCCCCCCCCCCCCTCTCAGAGATATATTCTAGATACACCCCTGATTGATATGGTTTTCAAAGGTTTAGGATTTGCTATAAACATGGATTTCGTTCGTGTATAATGTATATACTTAATAGTGCGAGTAAGTTATTTTTGCCCCCGGAAAAACACGTGTTCGTCGGTAAAACTTAGACGTTACACGTGTTCGTCGGTAAAACTTAGACGTAACACCCCCAGTCAAAATGGTCACGCTACGCCCCTGGTGGACTCTTATTATAACTTTTATTTCCATTTTATTTCACCAATGTGCCCGTTCTTTGATTGTTCTGTCTTACTGAAAAGTGTTTTCTCTTTTAGAGTTTACTAAACGAGATGAAAGACACTTGGCGATGAGTGATGATTTTAGACAATTGGAGGTTGATAAAAAAGTCACAGTAAATAATGGTATACCAAACTATTGGGATACAGAAAAGCCTGGTAAAGTTAGGTCTAGAAAAGTTACCATTGTGTCATTTGCTATCTATCTTTTTTTCATTTCATATGATGACACGTGTAAAGTTGGTTTAAACGTTATGTACTTTGTGATTAAAGGAGTGTGCTCTACCATAATTATTCCCTTATTTTCCTTTTTATATTTACCCTCAATTTCTAAATGTCGATCAAATTATGTGACATTTGTTTATGAAATTGTCCTATTCTTGTGGAAAGCGATTTTTAATTTTTCTTATATATTAACGATAACTTACGAAAACTGCATAGAAATAATGGCTCTGTGATAAAACATCGACTGTCACATAATTACCAGTCAGCACCCTCTTTTGTTTTTCTCTTTCCAGATACTAGATCTACCCAATTCTGGAAATTACCATCGTTTTTTGGCCAAGAAATAGGGGGATGTCAGTAAGTTAAACTTCTACTTGAAATTATGTATGAATAAAACTCCAAAAAAGCAAAACAATTCCAAAACATAGAATAGCCTTTTCTTCTACATGCATTACCTATAATGGCAACTTATGGTGTGACTAGTCTTGTGGTGAAATACTTTCGCCATTAACGATTATTCTTCTCGTGGACTACATTTTCTTTTTTTATAATGTATATGTTCTATTTTACTCTTGAATGTTTAACCATTTTACAAATTTTTCTCACTTTATCTAGCTCAACGCTAACTCAAACTGAACAAGGTTTCCCTCTACCTCCGCAATTGATCGGTTTCCCTTACTGTACTATTCAGGAAAGAGGTAAAACATTCATTTATCTTCCTATAAATTTCCTGAAGCGTTATCTTGATTAAACATTTTCCTGATTATTTTATATTTTTCTAATAATCAAAATATGACTGAAAATACATATATCTTTCAATTATTTTTTCAGTAATGGGTACAATCACAAACATTCACACAGTTTTCTCAACTCCTGTAAGTATGACAAAAAAAAAAAATAATAATTACAATATGTTTTCGACTTAATCGTCGAAATACGTAATTACTCCTCAAACCTGGAAGTCGCGGTGGCTCATTGAGTTAGTACAATCCCGGCAAACTTTCAGATTTGCCAGCCCGGTTTCCCCTCGTCCGCGATGCAAGTCAGGGGGACTGACATGTCGAAAGTGAATGATAAACCGAGGCCCCTCGACAGTTAGTAATCGCAAAAACAGTAGGCTAATGGCGCACACTGCATGGCGTTGTGCGACCCTGCTAGCACATAAGGTTCAGAATAGTAGGGCGTCAAACTCTATTCATTTATTTTTATTTGCTCCAAATATTATTAATTTGGTTTGTGTATTCTGTTCAAATTTCTTGTTTATAAATTCGGTAATTCGGTAATATCCTTATAATATTTTTTGGGCTATAATGATATGAATTAACGTGTCCACTTTATAAAATCAAAATGTTAGTGAAATAACCCCCAGTAAGTTACGTTAATGATTTTGTTTACTATGTTAATGTGGTTGATATCAAAATGTCAGCGTTCGTCTCCTATGTTAATTTCAAATTTTTGCGAATGCAGATCTGCAAGAAATTTCACCATTATGACTTAAGGTTAAACATTGATTCAATTGGTGATTTTTCAGGATACCACCAAACTTTATATAAAAGGAACGGCTTCAGGGGGTAGCATCTGTATCTCTCCAGGATGGAAGAGTCTATTTGAGGACGAGAAAGAAGTTATCCTCATTACACCAAGAGAAATAGAGTTTTGGAATAAACAGTTGTATATCAACCCTGATGGTACTTGGAAATCATTTCCAACAACTAATAATGAGCATTCTCTTAGTAAAATGTTGGTATATATTATTACAACTATATATTTAATCATCATACGAGTTGCTGACACAGGGTTTGTTCCTTGGTAATTAAGTGTCACCCGATAACACTCTATGATACGATTTAGCAAAACAGCATATTGCTACTCAGAAAGTTGACCTTTGAGTTGAATTCCTATCCTTTCATAAATATAATGATTATGACAAGCAATTGATTTTTATCAAAACACTTTACTTATAAAATGTTTTTCTTTAGCTCAGTAATTCCACTAACAGGATCTGACAATTACGGTCCAAGGATTAGAGTATGTGACCAAGAGGCTAAATGGTATCCTAAGAATATAGTTGGAAGGACTGTTAATGCAGAAGCTGGCGAAATAGGACCTATCAACAATATCCTCTATTTTAACGTTACACTGGTAAATTGTGGTTCCACTGTTTTACACTATGCTTGGCAGGTTAGTGATAAGGAATATTTTATGAATTCTATTTCAGATATGGCACACATTATGTCGAAACGAACGAAAACCCCAAGCTTGCAGTGCCATCTGATTTGAAGGTACATGATCAGCCATATTATTGTTGAGAATAGTTATCTTCATTATTTTAGAAAAGAGTTAAGGAAAGACCATTTGGAATCCTCAGACAATCAAAGGAAATATTTTACTTTAATGATCATACAGGTAAGTTAAGATCTGTCATTCATATAAACAACAAATCAAATCAAATATATTTGGATACTGACATTGTTCTTAAAGAAAAACCACATTATGATAGATGGTAATGTAATTAATTGTGTGTGAAGTTTCAATACCACTGAATAAAGAATTCAAGTTGACATTCTACATTTTAAGCATTAAAATGTGTAATCAAAGCATTTTACCTGGAAAAACTATGTGAATCTTTTTAGCAATCGTAAAATTTCGGGGCAACTCAATCTTCATTTATACACGTGTTCATATTATTTTCTCTTATTGCAGGTATTCTAATACCAGGTGCAAAAATAACAATCCCATGCATGTTCAAAAGTCCCACGGCAGGTTCATTCTCTGAACAATGGACATTGATTACCAAACCTAATCTTTGTGGGCAGGGGGAAATCATACTAACATTGTGGGGACTTGTGACAATTGAAGATGTTGATATTTACAATCGAAAGTCTATAGACGTAAGTCCATTCTTGATCTGTTAGATAAAATGATAACGATAATGAATTTTTGCTTTGTGATCATTTATTGAACAATTTGGAATCACTGTCACCTCGTTCATATAATTCTATGTCAAATTAAACTACAAATTGTTGCAATATAAACGTTCTTTAGAATTCCATAGATTAAACAAAAGACAACATATTTTGAAGAGGACAATTTGTTACAAAATTATAAGGCGGATTCCAAGTAAATTTCATGGGGATTATATTCATTTTATTTATTGCGCTCGGTTATTAATATTCAACCAGGATCACCTCTCAGAAAAGATGAAAGAAACCGCCGTCCAGTGTACAATCGATAGTATTTTAGAACGTGTTTTTACACCAGTCGTTATATATTCTGATAGAAATATACCACCTACAGGGTCAGATTTATTTCAATATAAAAATAAGGTATGTTATTGATAATCTATTTCACTTGTTATAAAAATATTACTCTATTTCAAAAACTCACAACTATAAGCATGTATCTGGATTACTCAATAACAACATGTTACTTGCTAATTTATCGATATGATACTAACGCATTTATTACTATTTACTTTATTGTTTTCTTATTGACTTAAACTTGTTAAACATCTTTCAGCTACCATATAATAGTGCCCATGTCCATGATCTACTACAGCTAGCTAATGCATTTGACCCATCTCACAAATTTACTAGATATAACATTTCAATAAAAAGATTGATTGATGTAAGTGTATTTTAGATCCAAAATACTTTTGACATATTTGTTTATACTATATTAATAAAATAATGTGAAAATGGTATTTAATATGGTTTAGTCGAGACAAAACCGTTTATTTTCAAATAGTTCTTTAACAATAACCGACGGAAGTCTACATGAAATTATGAGGTTTAGATATAACATCGAGTAGAAAACCTGTTTTCTTCATCTTATAATTTTCATGTTAGCTTTAATTGTATATGTTGAATTCTGACAATAGTTTTGGACAGAATGAATTCAGATGTAATTACTGTTAATATTTTGAAGCTTATCAGAGATAAAGAGATGGTAGATGATTTGCTGAATGAAGATGATCCCGATAATCCCGTTGTGGTAGAATTAGGACAGGAATCATTATTAAACGAACTAAATACTATTATCTGTAAATTATCCTTCCCTTCCTTTACGTCATCATTAGATCGTAAATCTGAAATATGGTGAGTGGAGTCTTCAAAAAAATAAGTGATTGTGTAGAATTTCATTTTATTTTCAATTTTTGTGCCGTATCTTACCACATGTCCATTATTGTGATTTTTGTCCTTTCTTTCACAGTATTGAAATTTACCTTTTGTTGCAACGAATTCTACCTTTTCTCGTTAACAATGTCAGTGAGTTGCACCCATGTTACAATCTCCTAGACGTAAAACTGGACACTTGATATTATGTTAGTGCTCGTCCTAACACAGAAGAAGTCTTTATGGATTACACCCATTGTTTATTAATACTGCTACTTTTCAATTAGAATCCTCTTATCGTTATCAAGCAGATCAAACTACAAAATAAAAATAAACAACTGAGCATATATTATATACTACGATGGAAACAACGATTAATTGTGCTCAACCTATTAAATAATTTCTAATATCTGTGAATCATATACTGAACAATGAATGGGAATCCCATTTCAGTCACAGTATGTTAAGCAATTCCGTTGATAAATTTGTTGATATAAGTCAGAAGTTGAAGGAGATGTACGGTGTCAAAATTGAAAAGATTTTACAATGTAAAGGTATAGAAAACTTCTGTATTATTTGAAGAAATTCTTGAAACAAAATCTTGAGATGTATTATACATGTATTGAACATAAAGTGTTATATTTATAGCACCAGCTAAAGCATTTTTGAAAATAAATTATAAATTACCTTTATGGTGATCCTAATTATTCTCTAGATAATGCACACGAAGCCATAATAAAGAAATCAGCAAAAGAAGGGAAAGAAAAGAAAGGATCCAGCCCTAGTAGAAATGAGGTAATGTTTAATTAACTAAACAACGTCTTATCAATAATAACTCAACGTTTCTGGAATAAAGGTTTTTTCGCTTTGATTCTTTTACGTTATAGAATGTATAGTAGCCTAATCGGAATTTGAATTGGATGATAACGTTTTTGAAGTTTGTTTTTTTTTTTCATAGAAGCATGGTAATAAAGGAAGTAAGGCACAAGTTACAGAGAAAAACAACGATTCAGTTGCCCGTTGCCCACCGCTTACGGAGGTGATTTATATTTTAAAAGAAGATCCTGAAATTTACGGGAGATATTGTGACAAACTTTATATTGCTGTGAGTATTCAGCTTTATATCAAAATTGTAAGTCAAAAAGAGTAATTTATAGGAGAAAGTATTGACTCTTTATTTCATTACTCCAGAACAGTATGAGAAGATAGCTTGGTACAAGGTTTTTTGTTTTTTAACCTTAAAGGTTTTTTTTTCAGTTGTTTATTGAATTAATTCATTTATATATGTTTGATAAGTTTTTTACAAAATTTCAAAATATGTTTAGAAGGTGAGTAAATATTTCTACGTATGTTATTTTTGTAAATTGTGTTAACTGCATGCTTGTTTTTTTTTTTCTTATTGAGTATAGATTTTTTTTTAATGTACAAATCTGTTCTGTTTGAGTGGATATTAAGATTGTTAAGTTGGTGATTTTTTTTCGAATTTGAAGGGATTATAAAGAGGTTTTCAACTGTTTTATGTATATTTGACTTCTATTTGTGACATTTAGATTCTTCTCCATTACTGCATCCTGCAAGCCCAGAAAGACTTAACCTGAAATGACACAGCTCCAACAAGAGAATTCATAACCATTATACAACTGGACCTGGGTCTTTCTGGAATGGAAGGAACTACCAGTCAAGTAGTAGTTTGAGAGAGAACCCATCAAAACATCCAAAATTTAAAAAATAAACGACGAAAACATGCGTTAGGTATCATAATGAGCATCAGGATCTATGATTTCTCTTTAGTGTAACATGTAAATTATATTTGATAATGCAAAGCTTTTTTCTATTGTTATAATTTTACCTCGAACATATTATTAATATTCCAGTGTCGAGTGATTATGGTGGAGCTAGCAGATAACATAGAAAAACATTTTTCTTGTTTCAACTAAAACGAAATATGTATCGGAGACGTCTGTCACATGGAATTCCACCAAAAGTGTATGTTATATGACGTAACTATCAAGAAAGCTCATAACGATATAAAAGTACTTTTGCGATAGTGATGTCATAATTTGCTGCTGTAAAATAAAACCTCCTTATTGAATAAATAAAAAGTTTAAAGACTTGATTAAAAGTCCATATTTTTTAAAATATTTTTAAAAATTAAGACAAACTCAAACAATTTACATGAGTCAAAGCCCAAAACAACCGAATATTGAGAAGAACTAACTGTTTGCAAATTCCTAACGTTTAGATAGAACTTGAGGAACTTATGAAAATTACTATATTTCATTGTTGATATGCAGGAGTTGACTAAAGCCAGCGAGCTATCAGAAACTCTCTTGGATTTTAGAATTGTATCATGACTTATCAGTGAAGTTATGGTGACTTTAATTGTACTTATCAACATCTATACCAGATGTGACTTTCACAAATCGTTTTTAGTTTCTTTTATGTTTACAAAATCGTTACAAATGATATTGCTAAAGGTAAGTAAACGATTTTGATTTAAAAATAATAACAACTGGTAGTATCTTTACCAATATTTCAAATTTTAAAATTCGGTGCTTTCTTAAATCTGAATAAAATGCAGATCAAGGTGTGTGCTGTTCTGGAGCAGGTGAATGAAATTGTGTTCTAAATATATATTCCAGGTTAAGTATTTTCTGTTATTAATCTACACTGTAGTGGCTGCACCTTCTGACCAATATGCCACTCAGCTTACTAAAAATCTCTTCAATAATTTGAAGAAGCTTGCAGCAGACCCTACAAAAATACTATTTGGTCAACATAAAGCGAATTACGCCGGGGCTGGAGGAGGGCATACACCTTACAAAACATACAATCATGATGGCCACTTCGTTGGTTGGGAGTTTTCGGTGAGTTCTTGCTTTCGGTTTTCCAAACAAAAATGAGAATTATCCGTTAAAATGGCGAATCGTCTTTTCTTGTTTCATATATTCAAAAACCGAATCAGATAAAGCAAATAGCAAAAGATTTCCTTGACAATAAAATTTTCAGAAATTTTGATTGGCTTAGTATTTTATGCATAATATATATGGCCAACAAGATGTTGAGAGCGCTAGGAACTTTAAAGAATTCAGACACTTCTTGGAAATCTAAAATGCTTTCATGTTTCTCTTTCAGTTAGACATGGCACAGAAAAATCTTGGTGACGAACTTTGTGATATCAAGCAGATGACGGGCGAATTTCCCGCCTTTACCGGATACGATTTTTATCAATTTGAACCAAATTGGATGGAAATAGTCACCCATTTAGTAAAGAAGTCTTACAGTCGTGGAATGGTAGTTGCAATGTCGTGGCATATGCACAACTTCGCGGATGGTGGGGACCCTTGGCATTGGGGATCCGAGCATCGCATGGTGAAGGAGATACTCCCAGGTGGACGTCACCAGCATCATTATATGGCCATGTTGGATAAAATAGCCAGTTGGGCAAATGATCTCAAGGACTCTAAAGGACAACATATTCCAATAATATTCCGACCCTTTCATGAATCGAATGGTAAATGGTTTTGGTGGGGTCTAGGAAATGCTGTTGGGAACACGCCACAGGACCTACAGGATATTTATCGACATACAGTCAAATATCTACGTGACCAAAAGAGTGTACACAATTTTCTCTACGCCTTTAGTCCGAATTCGGGGTACAAAAGCATGAAACAGGATGGATCTCAGAAATCTTATATGGCCGCCTATCCTGGCGACGATTATGTCGATATTCTCGGCTTTGACGACTACTCTTTGGTCTTGAAATCTTCCACATTACAAAACTTTGTGGACACTGTTGCTGGACTAGTTAAAATGGCGGATCGTACAGGCAAAATCCCCGCCCTCACAGAAATAGGTGCACCGGAAAACCATCTGAATGAGAAGTCTTTCTACAATTTTTGGATTTCGAATGTTCTGAACCCACTTAAAGGAATTGGTGTTCAGGCTGATGATGCCGTGAAAAGAATCGCCTATATCAACACTTGGACAAATCAATGTGGTACAAACTGTAAGATATTTACTCCATACCATGGTCATCCAGCAGAAACAAATTTCATCAATTTTTATAAAGATCCTATGATGGCTTTTGAAAATTATGTAAAACAACACAATATGTATGCTTAGTTCTAATAAATTATTCTGACTAGCGAGAGTCAGAAAAACTATATTCGACTTTCGTTTAAAGCTATTTCAGATAGAAAACGTCAAAAAAATAATGATATGTCACCCATTAATCGTGCAACACACAAAACTTTCACGTCAGTATTTTATGTGCTAAACACAAACCTATTTATTCATATTTATTTAGAATCAATAGTCTATTATTTATTGTTACCTCCCTTGACTGAATTTTTCATTTGGAATTGAACTACCATATATCACTATCTGATGGCCATTATATGTAAATGTATAATAAGTATGTTTAATATTAAAGAACAAAACATTTGGACTTATTCCATGAAAGGTTTTTTTCACGCCCAGTTAATTATCTAATTAGTTTAATGACTGATAGAAATTAATTAACTTTTTCAGTTTTATCAGTTATAGAGTATTGTCTTCCACTTTGCTTTATCTGTGAGCTTAGTGTCTCATTTCACAGGATGTCACGATCATTTGACGCCCCAAGGACAAGGTGACAAGGAATTGTCAAAAAATTCCTATCAATATTCTGGAAATAATTAACTATACCGAACCAACAGCTCGACTGTACCGAGCCATCTGATTTTGCCAGGACAGGGGCATTAGCCTACTTTTTTGAGATTTCCAACTGTCGAGGGGTCTTAAACGTAGGCCTGCACAGCCTGTAGCACACGGGGCCTCGGTTAATTGTCCCATCCGAACGACCAAACGCTTTTTCTATTTCTCTCCCTCCGACCTGCGTCGAATAGAGTTGAAAAATCCAATGGTGTATCTCGACCTTTGTCGGGATTGAACCCTGGACCTGAGGTATGGAACTCACTGAGCCATCGCAGCTCCCCAAATTGCACTAAAATCTTGTTACAGTCTACAATAAAAAACAAATAACATAACATAGGAAACAAACATAATTCTAACACAACGCCTTATTTCGGGGTAAAAAATTTAAATATGTTTATAAAGTGAATTCTCATTTGAAGCGTCTTTGAACAAAAGGATTGAGGGTATATCCCTGTTAGATGTGTCACTAAACTGTAGAAAATTTGTTATTTTTTATTGCGATTAATTCAATCTTCTGAACATTTGGGGGGGGGGGGCTTCTTTACACAAATTATGTCAGTTTTTATTGGCTAATCGTCGAAGAATCGGGGCAATCTTTAATTAAAAAAGTAATTTCTTTGTCTCATGGATTCTAACATGAAGTTTGACACCTAAGTGACATCTCTCCAGATGTTTCTCGAATTCCTGGGAAATACAAAGTCTAGGAATAATTCCGTCAGGCAATCTGGATGTTGGCCACAAAATAAATAAAGCCTATCTATAGGGCCAAAAGTAGTAGGGCCTATGATCCTTAAAACTTTTCTATGGATCTACCCCCTATCAAATTCTTTTTTGAAGTGGAAATCTTCAATTACCAAAATTACGCCCCTTAGAAAACCAGTCTCAAAAAGTTAATGAGCCTGGACAATATAAAACTGTAAAAAAATTGAGTAAAATATAACAATTGGCAATATAAAAATGTAAAACGATTGAGTAAAATACTCAATTGTTTTACATTTTTATATTGTCCAGGCTCATTAACTTTTTCTTGTATGATTACCACTGATATAATAATTGAAGACAGAGTTTGATATCAATCTGACCGGGCGTTGGTGACAGTAGTCTTGAATAGACTCAATTTTCATGCCTATTGAGTTATTGATATGTTGTTGAAGAAGAGCGACTGGTCAAGACATTTTGTAGTCGTAACTGTTAGGTCTTTTTGTTAACTTGCGTATATAGAGATAAAAGACTGGATAAAAACTCTCGAGAAAAAGAATCCAATAGTGTCGGTTTCATAGCAAACATGCGCAATGCGATACAAACTAATGGAGTTATTTGAAAGTAAATTTTATGTCTCTTGACATTCTGATAGTCATTTTTCTGTTTTAACCACGTGTTTACGAAATAAAGCGCTATTAGCCAACTATTTAGTGTATATCATTGTTCAAAATCGATGTTTTAAGGATTAGTTTGAAAGCTAGATTACGGAAGGTCCATAATATTCAGCAGGGTACCTGTGACCTAAATTTGAAGGTGACAAAATATTGAAGTTTACTTTTGTGTCGGTCAACTCATAAAATGTTTGGAAAACTTGAATCAGCAATGATTCACGGAGTATGTTTATTAAATTGGAATATTTAGCAGTGAAAATGTGATTGGATTTGTTTCGAAATGATTAGAAACAAACAACTTCCCCCACCAAAGGGTCCACCCTTGAAACCCAGAAATGGACCAAGACATTGGAGTTCACAAATAGTAGAAACTATAGTGTCATCTGCTCACGGAGAAAATTTAAATATTGTTATTGATGGAGGGGCTGATAATGGTCTGTTTTGTCTTGTGGGTGAGGTAGATCATGACTCAATTTCTTATCATGGTCAAAAATTGTACACAGATGATACGTTGTTGGAAATACAGGGCCAGAAGGTATCTGGGTATACATTAAGAGATGCTACTCTTTGGTTAAAACAAGTCAGTCAAAATGGTGCCCCGGTGATGATAAAGACTCTCCAAAAAGGTAGGTTGATATGAATAATCGACTGCTATTCATGGACAAAATGCACTAATCAACTAATAACTAGTGTTTAGTAAGCTTATTTGTTTAAATATTATAGGGTGGCAATAAAACTTACTATTTTGTTGTAGCTCTTATTTGTGACAGAGCGGCATCAGGACCAGGTGTTTATAACTGGTGTCAATATTTAATTTGTTTGATCAATCCTGCCATACACAAGACTCCAACTACCCCTTTTTAATGCAGTGAAGCAACCCCCATTTGACTTTAGATATAATGAGTTCTTCAATTATATAATCTTAATCTAAGTTAAGTCATCATAGCCCAGGTAATAAATATCGAATTGATGATAGGTCAGTTATAAAGTTAGATTAGATACAATTTAACACACTGAGTTAAACTGGTTCATTACATTATCATGTTTTACACCTAATTTCTGATGAGGCAGATATTGATAGATATTGCTTAAAATTTTGGTGTGCCGTATTATGCTTTTTTTTTTTTTTATTAACTCCAACTGTACTGGTTACTGACCATCATATTTAAATTATCCTTATATAATTGTAATGAAAACATGATAGTTAATTTTATATTGAATTGTCGTACATTGTTGCATCTATCTATTAACATAAGGTCTTCTCAAGGAATACCAGTTAAAACGGTAACATGTCAAAACGGTAACAAATTTTATAAGTTAAAATGGAAACCCTCCGCTAAAACGGTAACAGAAATTTTTTTAAAACGGTAACAAAAAACCAGAAAACAGAATGGTTAAACTGGATAAAAATCAGATAGTGTTAACTGAACTCAAAATCGGTGATTGAAAAGAACTCAAACAATCTTTGCCAATTGATCAAAGTAATACGGTATACCGACATAATTAGCTAACAGATTTCCTGACAACTACGGTATATTATAATTAGCAATCATGATCATGATTAAAAGTATTCTTCCGACATACCAAGCTAACTTTTATTGCGATACATAATATTATTTTCTATTTGATGACATTAACAAAAAAAAGTATTTGTCCGACTTATGAAATTTAGTTTGTCAGCATTTTATGAATAGTGTTGCATTTGTTTTCCATTGAAATCATAGTGGAGGTGTCTCCTCGGGAGCAAAGATCGAAAGCAACCACCTCGCATATTCTAGTAAATATGCACTGTTTACGTGATGTCCTCGGACACTTCTAACAATTCAGAGATTATTTATCAAACCTGCTTTAATTTACAGATAACAAAAGCCCATATTAATTAAATACCGGTACCGGTACACAAATAGTTTACATACAATCCTCAGTACCGTAGAGACACTATATTAGAAAAACAGTTTTAGCACTAAAAATTAAGGTGTCTCTGTTTTGTCAACTTATTCTTCATTGGACGAGGTGCATACATTAGTAGAATGTTTATAATTAAAGAATTGTACGAAATATCTTATTTTTTTATGATATCTGTTACCGTTTTAGCGGAGTTGTTACCGTTTTAACTAAAAATTTCTGTTACCGTTTTGGTGGAGTTGTTACCGTTTTCACTGAAAATTTCTGTTACCGTTTTGGTGGAGTTGTTACCGTTTTAACTAATATAATTTGTTACCGTTTTGACATGTTACCGTTTTAACTGGATACCTTCTCAAGACAATCATGATCCAAATCACGCTCTAGTACGCACATATTAAAACATTATAAAACCTATACTGTAAGAAATTGATGCATAGGTATACACTGAGAAGGAGTAAGATATATGATTATTAAATTTACAAGCACCAATTTACAAGAATGTTGTGATTAGCGCAAGGAGTATTATGATATCCAATGCAAAACTAAAAGTAGATGATCAGAAGGCATCTGACAGAGGAGGAAAGATGACAACTCGTATTGACTATATAAGTGCGTTTTTTCTGTTTGAATAAAACATTTTATCGCACAGCATCCTCATTTGATAAAACAGAGAAAACCCCTAAAGAAAAGTAGGCTGCAGCGAAAGTGAAATGATACTTGTTACAGAAAATATGATATAAAGTTGGTATAGGAATGTAAGAAATGAACCAATTTTCCCCAGACTAATCTGCCTCTCTATATCTGTAGAACATGTCTGACTTCCCACAGCCACCTACTAACATGTGGTGGACAGATGGTTGATAAGAGTGCATCATCCTTTTCTATCTTGTCTGTTCCAGTACATTAATGTCTTTCTTGTTTACTGTCTTAGATTAATAACTTTTAAAGAGATGTAATTTTATCATTCATTCATTATGCATTGGCTTTAAAAGTTTGATACATTAAAATGAAATTGAAATTTATTGAGTGTTATGTCCAACCTTTTGCACCTAAATGGGCAGATGAAGACAGGCACTGCCAATGCTGCAGTGTAGGGTAGGGATGGGTGATATTGGAATTTTGTATATATATCACGATATTTTGATTTTAATATTACGATATGATGATATATTGTGCGGATTATACCGTTAACTATTTTAGCAATATAATCATGATATCTGTTGCAACTTGTGCACTTTTTCAAACCCAAAATACAACCACTAGTCACTTGTACTAGTTCTCTTTGGTACCAGATTCGTTACGTCTATTCTATCGTTTGGTGGATTTAACTTTGAAACTTTAGGCCTATCGTCAACATAATTCTCGACTTTTCTTACCAGCAAAGTTATTTCATCGTCCGATGAATGCATCGTCAATTCTGTTAAGTTTTACAACAAGTAAAAGCGAAATTAATTTGTGTCGGCTTCTTGGTAATTTGCATGCCGCAAAAAGTGTTGACACATAGTTACACGTGCCTGTAGGAACAGGGTAAAATTCTTGAATCATAAATATTTCATTTTTTTATTGGGTGTTTTCTAATACAATGTTTTTACACACAAATTATAATGAAATAAAAAGTATGACACATAATAATTCAGGAAACGACACAAAAATTACTTTGGTATGATTATTCGTACATTGGGAACGGGGTAAATAAGAAATCGAGTCAACTCCTTTTGATAATATCGTGATATTTCACATAGACAATATGTATGGCGATAAACCGGCTATAATTTTAAATATTGTTTGATTACTAGAATTTTCATACCGGTTAATATCGAAATAATCGTAATATCGCCCATCCGGTCCTAGTGTAGGCCTACCATCTTTGTATGGTACCGGTACCAATTTTCAAACTGTTGAGCAATCTTTAATGTTCAATGTCTGTAGACTAACTCACAGGGCCTCAGTTTATTACCTGATTCTGGTTGTTCAGTATTAAATACATCCACTGTAGAAAAACCCCCGAGACCATATATAGATTATTTAAAGGGCAGATTAATCATCCACTTGACAACAGGAAGATAGCATCAATTTGATTATCATTAAACGGAAGGACCAGAATTTGATTTTATCAAACGGGGAGTTAATTTTCCATTTGAATGGAAGATAGTGATTTTTTAGTGATGTTTAAGTTGTGGAGACCGCTTTGGAAATTGTTTGAGCCTATCGTACCTTAATCTCAGAAATATTAATTTTTAGCTAATTAGTAGTCTTCACATTTTATCCTCGAAATATTAGCCTTGAGTCCATGTAGTGCTCACACGAATAGTGATTTTAACTATTCGACTATTCAATTTCAAATTCAATTTGTATTCGATTAATCGACGATATTTTCAATTAGAAAATTGCATTGAAATATCAGCCGTTTTTTTCTCCTAAAATACAGATTTACACCAGTACTGTTAATAACTTGCTATAAAAGCATATTTTATGACACAATTATTATTTATTACATTTTGGTTGCGCCTTGATGAACAATAAAGTCTGTAAACATTAGAATAAAACGTATTCAATTCTAATTGATAAAAAAATTGAAGTACCAAAATAAAAAGGAAACCATCGCAGGGGAAACTTCTTTATTCTGATTGGACAATAATATGTTCCTATTTATACTAGCTAATCAAAAGTCAAATACTTTGATTATCCAGCACTAGTTATATGAACGAGATGCGACACTGAGAGACTTGACAAAACAATCTATATATAACTAGGTACGGGAATTGTCTCAGAATATTAAATTGCGTAAAAATCAGCTTAACAAAATTATTCTTCATAATCTTGTGCTAACCCAAGTATCAAGTAGTTTGTAGTTCCAGGTATGAAGTTAAAATAGATCCACGGATAGTTGTTTGACTATATTTGGGTAGAAAATTGAATGTTTTAATTCTTAAAACTTTACTACACTGTGTGTTCGATATGACCAGATTGATTCTGGTTGATTTGTCCTGTATCAGGTTTGTCTAAATAGATGCTTTCAATGCACAACTAGTAATTTGTAATCTTAGAACTAGGATAACCAACAGTATTAATCAAAAACTATTTTTTTGTCGGAATTTAAGTTCAATTTTGAAACATCAGTAGCAGTTTTGGAAGATCACAAATTGCCTTGGACATTTGGACTATTAATTGACTAAAAACAGGAAAAGTGGGGGTACCTAAGTTCAGATTTTGTTGTTGATTCCGTGGGGTTGGAAATTTTTAAATCTAATGATCTAGTGAAGTTCCACGGAGCGTCTATTAGTGGTGGATTGTGTGAGGTCTGGGTTGGTTCCTAGTTGTTAAATAATTTGGTAGTCGAGATTTCGACTTGAGTGACTCGGTAGATGGAAGTGGGAGGCGACAGGGGTGTCCCTCTTGTGATATCTGTTTTGTTTTCGTTAAACAACGTTGTCCTTCGGATCATGTCGGCTTTAGATCTGTTGGATTCAATTATATCTCGTGGGTACCTCACTTCGGATTCTCTGTTAGCCTCATCACCCTCTCGCTTACCCTAACATGATAACCCATCCCCTATTCTTACTGCTCTATCCACAAGCTTCACCTTTGGATACCTTATCTATAACGTCATAATATCAGTCTGAAGAGTTCAAATAGAACGAAACTAGTTGGGCTTTACGACCCTGTCAAATCCTGACGGGGTTAAACCCTGTAGACCCTGTAAACCCCGTCAAAATTAATCAACCCCGTTAATTCTAACGGGTTCCGACCCCGTAAATTCAGACAGGGTCGAGCAGTATATAAGACAGAGCCTGCCTAGTGAGTTTTTATCAGTCTGAAGAGTTCAAATAGAACAAAACTAGTTACTGAAAATTAGGGATAACTAGGTCAATTTGCCAAATTTTATCTCCTCTATTAATTTGACTGCCGTTAAAAACAATGTATTCTCAGGGTAGTTTTCAAAATGTTGAAATTTATTACCATTTAAACTTGTTTATGAGCCAATAATCGAATAGTAAATTCTTATTCGAATATTCGTGAAAACGGCTTTAAATACTACTAATCGATTATTCGTGTGAGCACTATGTGGGTACAGAATCATTTTCTCTGAAAATTAGAGTGCTAGTACTGCTGAAGACTAATACATATATATTCAATACCAATACCCAAATCAACCCCCGAAAGTTGGGGCTTTAATATAAACTTATAAAGCTGCTTATCTCTTGATATTTTCATACTTTCATCACAATTGTTTCTACAGCAAAATGCAGAAGATGACTTCATTGAGGTTTTAATCAAGTGACTTGTTTGAGCAAGTGTCAATGTCATTTTGTATGAGAAAAAAGTCAGAGATCCAAGTAAAGATATCCTGTGTTGATTTTTGTATTGTTTACCATTAAAAAGTGTGTTGTTTATTTATACAACTTTTCATGTTTATATGCAGTGAAGTGGTTTTTCAGTAAAGATTTTTTTCACTTTGCTGCAAATATTTTTGTTAAGGAAGTCAAGTTTTTATCGTATTTAAAAATTTGGACAATAACAGATAAATAAGTTTGCACACCTAGATCTGAATTTGTAATAAAATCATCATTGCTAAGGATTTTATATGTTTGAAATTCAAACTAAACTTTAAGTTTATATATAAAAAAATTTGTGTTGATGTTCTTTTGTTTATTTCTTTGTAATCTTGAACTAATTATTCAATATTTCAATAGCCTTGAGGACTTAAAACTGTAGCACCTATGGCCTGAAGCTCGATCTACTGATATATGTGAATATAGTTAACAGATCTTATGTTATGATTGTCAGATTTGCTTGAATGATTTTATTTACTCTAGGTTAGACCTGCCTTCATTCTGCTCTAGTTAGTCTGAGGTTAAATTCTCAGGTTGCTTAGACTGCTTTGCCTATTTGTCAAAATTTTAAATGTATTGTGACATTCCAATCAAGGAAAATAACAGAAAGGTGAAGCATCCATTGTAACCAAGGATAAAACAGGATCCTTTTATCAGGTGGTCCTCATACCTCTTTCATTTGTACCAATTTAAAGCTGAATCTACTGGAATGGTGGAGAAAGACTTTCAATGTGAAACAGAACCAAGCAAATAAATCTTGTATTTATAACAATACTCTTACAGAGTGCAACATACCATCATTAAATTGCAGTGTAAAGACATTAACTTTGATACTTTGGATTTGTAATTCCCGTATGATTTATACAGTTTCAACTTTTCGTCTGTTCTTTAAATGCATTATTAAGCCTCCTGTGTGCTCACAATTGACATGATGATAATGATATCATGCTACACCTTTATCTGTATCTTTATGTATAATTTTTATATTTGATGAAATATTTGTCAATGGGCAAATCAGTCCCACCTGTAACCATAAGGAATGTCATATTTTTGTTAAGAGTTTATTGTAACATAGTTAAGGTCATAGAAAGAAACTAATATAATATAATTCTTTTCAATTTTTTTTATGATTTATATATTCAAATTTACAGTACCGTAATGAATTAGAAATTACCGTAATTTGGGATACTATATACCCGGTACCATTATTGCTCTTTAATTTGTCATGTTTTGGACGAGATATGAGCCTATATGGTTACTGGAATTATTTTGCATGCGTACAGATTTTATGTCATAATCTTTATGTGTAGGTAAATGTGGTTATTTGGATGAATACATGCCAACATCTTCCATGTTTTTTGAATTAATGCAAAATTTTTAGTTTCTATTATGTACAGTGGAGGACGAGATAATGAAATAGATTGGTTAGTTTGTAGGTTATTATCCGATCAAGTCTAATTCATCTATAATCCTATCTAATAATAATACACCAAGCTATAATAGGCTTAGTCCTAGATTACCTGACCATTTTACACGAACAATATTATACCATTTTACACCTTATTGATACTTTTCTTTTGTCATCAGGTTATATAAACATTTTATAGGAACAAATAAGACTTGTTATCAAAAAGAAATTATCTCAGGCTAAGAATAGAATATTTCAATTAAAAGGAGGGATGTTGTCAATTGCTACTTGTTTGATTGACAATTCAGTCATGTTTTTTTCATTTGACCATCTGAACCAAAACAGTTCCAGTTCTACACAATTAGTCAACAATGACATTTTATGCAGTCAGTGCCTTGATCTGAGGTGAAACACCGAATTCTTAAATTGGTTTGTCGTTCTTCAAGATTCTTAGTTTCTAAAGATGCAGAATCCTCCATTTTCAATTCAGAAGTACATTTATTATTACCAGAATTCAATATCCTGTAAAGATAACCAGAGTGGTGTGTTGGACATTGAATATAATATTAGTAACAGTCATATCTTGATGACAAGTAAATATTTGTACTGAACGATCATCATTTTCAGCTTACATTGATTTTATCATGTTTTCCTCTATGTATCTAGAAGACTGAATGACTAGGGTACTGGTCATGTCTTGTCGGAAACTGAAGAGTGTCTTCTTTCTGTGTAAAATAAATGACTATGATATTTGGCAATAAAATACATCTTTTTATTTGAAACAATTTTATTTCTGTTGCATCCGAAATCCCCCAATTCTTCCCAACTACAGATTTTATAGATTAAGATTAAAATCAGGAAGAGAAATCAATATTTTCTTCTTCTTTGTGATGTGTTCTTGTAGTACATCACGTTACTAGAATTTTAAATACTTTTAGAACATAATGGCACTGCATACAACTTTAGAACACTATATGTGCACAACATCATTTAATCTTTCTATATATTGTCCTTTAGGTTTCAGTGGTAATGATTAAAACTGCATGTCCTATTAAAACTGCATGTCTCATTAAAACTGCATATCCTATTAAAGCTGCATGTCCCATTAAAATTGCATGTCCTATTAAAACTGCTATTAAAACTGCATGTCCTATTAACACTGCATGTCCTATTAAAACTGCATGTCCTATTAAAACTGCATATCCTATTAAAGCTGCATGTCCCATTAAAACTGCTGTCCTATTAAAACTGCATGTCCTATTAAAACTGCATGTCCTATTAACACTGCATGTCCTATTAAAACTGCATGTCCTATTAAAACTGCATGTCCTATTAAAACTGCATGTCCTATTAAAACTGCATGTCCCATTAAAGCTGCATGTCCCATTAAAACTGCATGTCCTATTAAAACTGCATGTCCTATTTAAACTGCATGTCCCATTAAAGCTGCATGTCCCATTAAAACTGCATGTCCTATTAAAGCTGCATGTCCTATTAAAGCTGCATGTCATATTAAAGCTGCATGTCCTATTAAAACTGCATCTTACCCACATATACACTGATAAAATGTTGATAGAACAGTTATGAAATAATATTGAATAAAATTGCTCGAAAATAAATAATGTTATAGTTTTACTGTTATTTTTCAAACCAAGAAATAAAACAAAAAGTAATTTCTTTTCCCACTGAGATGAAGTGCTTGTTCTGGAATAGGATTTAAATGAAACAGGTAATATGAATATTGGATCTATTATATTCAGTTTGTTTAATGTAATTAAATTATTTTTGGATCTAACAGGCTCATAAATTTTCTCCAAAATAAAGAAGATCTATGTACAAATGTTGTTATATATTGTTTTTTCATAGAATATTTTGAAGACTGATGTAGGCGTTAATGTACATTAATCAATATTATAAATCTATGTATGTGTACAAGTGATGTCATTGATAATATTCTATCAAAACTATACATTAAAACTTACTTACTTACATATATAAACTTCTTCATTGCATTTTATTTTTTATTAAAACTATCTATGAAGTTTGTATGTCCCTATTTCTTGTTGAACTTGGGATTTGGGTGTTATGTTGTATTTGGCTGGAATTTTGTAATAAAGCTCTGTTGTATGGACAATGTGAAGCACTGAAGTCCTACTCATGATATTTGCCAAGATAACTGTATTGAATATTGGAATAAGATAAATGCATACATCATTCTTACTGATCTATATGTTCAAACTAATCCCATTTTTTTTACAGTTCCTATAATTTATATATTAAACGCATTCTTGTCTCTGGTTCCTTTAACTCCAAAATTATTTGATTTTGGCATCACTATTGCAAGTGCCATTTTAGCCAGATGATTTTGGAAAAATTGACATTGTCTGGTCTAAAATAACATTAACTATAGAAGTTAACATGTTGTACCGGTACAGCTATGAATGTCCCAGAAACCAAAGTTTAGAAAACATTTTTGAGTTCCTTTGTGTGTGTTCGATTTAGAAATATTTTATTGGTGTAATTTATTAATTGAGGTGGAGATGAAAACAAACATGACTTTAATCCTTAAATCTATAGAACAATATTCTGCGTTTGTTTACTAACTTTTGTCATTGATGAACTTTGGGAAGTTGTAAATGTATTGACTGGTAATTTATACATGATGAAAAGAAATTATATATGGTATTGAAACATGATCTAAATACATGATGAAGAGAAGTTATATATTGATACATGGTTTAGATTTAAGTTATATATTGATAAATGGTTTAGATTTAAGTTATATATTGATACATTACATGGTTTAAGTTTTATTGATACATGGTTTAAATTTAAGTTATATATTGATAAATGATTTAGATTTAAGTTATATATTGATAGATGGTTTAAATTTAAGTTATATATTGATACATGATTTAGATTTAAGTTATTGATACATGGTTTAGATTTAAGTTATATATTTTGTATAACTGACATTTAGATGTAGATAGAACATTATCTAAGATAACAGCATAATTATTGGGGAATACACTGCTTCTCTTAAAATTAAGCAATCATTCAATTCCTATCCCAAATAATTGTGGTCTTTTTTTATCAAAATTTATATTGTGATACATGGTCTGGGAAAGTCATTGATACGGTCATGATGTAAGGAAGTTCTATTGATACATGATCTAGAGAGGTTATTTCTATTCATATATTGGGGTTCAATAGCACAGCGGTTAGAGTGTTGTCATGACGTCATTTGCTTGGATACGTTGGAAATGTCTGACATGAGTTCTAATCTTGACTGGCGTGTGATAGTCCGATGACCTCGAATAAGTCATCTTTACCCATAATTCCAGTCAACCCAGCTGCACATGGGTACAGATAATCCCGGAAAGATCAATGCCAAGAGGTTTGGGCAAGGACCAGCTGGTAGAAAGGATCCTTGTCAAGGCGGACTTGTGAACCTAAGTTGTTATCCTTGTAAAATATAGTTGTTTCTTTCTTTTCTTTCTTTCATTCTTTCATGAAGAGAAGTTGTATCTAAAAACATGATGGGATAAGTTATATGGTCTATGGAAGTTAAATATTGATACATGGTGTAGGGAAGTTAAATATTGAGACATAATGAGTTATACTGATATATTGATCTAGATACATGATAAATCATATCTAACAAAGCATTTCCTAACCCTTCACATTTTACTGCACCATTGCCTCAAATTGGAATTGCACGATCCACAGGCTTTGGATATGTCCCCAATACACATGACAATGCTAATAAAGTTATTTACATTTGTAGAAAATATCAGCCATTCAAACTTGTATTTGTTAGTAATATAGTTAATTGGAAAGATACTGGGTCAATTATTAATTAGTCTATTTATTTTCTTCAATTAAACAAGATCATTTTCACAGCCATGCTAAATTTACCATAAGTGTTTAGAAACAGGGCCCTGTTGCTACCAAAGGTGCATGCTTCCTGGTACTAATAGTCTTGAGGTTTTAAAATTGGAAATGCTGTGGAATAAGTTATAGATATGATCCTGTACCGGTATCCCCACTAGAGGCACCTCTTATTGTCCGAAAGAGTCCTCGTAGCTAACCATATTGATTTCCACTGATGTTGATAATACATGTTTGCTCATTAAGACCATGAGTAATGAAGAAATGTGAGATGTTTGAAGGAAGAGATTCAGGTTAATGATGACAGTATTGTCTAGCCTAATCAATTATACATACATGTTTGTATTTTTAGTGGTCAAACATGTAGGCCTATTTATTTACTTTTAATCTCATTGATATACCTACTTACTTACAGTTTTACTTTAGAGACTGGTTCATATATTAGTAACATTTTTTTTCTGATTTAATTCCTCTGCATCCTTATCCCCAAATAATTGGAAAAATGAGATCTGATGAAATGATTATGAATTAATAGTTATTTTAGAGAGCATGAGGAAAGATTACATCATAATGATATTAATTTGAAGGTTATATAGTCCTATTGACAATACTGTATATGTACATTATCACAAATTATGAAACTCTGAGTAAAGGATCCTGCATTGTTGAATATTTCTTTGTTTCTCTGTTAGTGCACGTGCTCACACGAATAGTGATTTTTACTATTCAACAGATTCAACAGCATAATTTCGATTTGTATTGGAATATTTGATGATATTTTCATTAAAAAATGCATTAAAAAATTCTAGTTGCACAATAAAGCTGTGACACAACAGATAATAACAAGTGGTTGCCTAGCAAGATACGCCCACTTTAAAATATATTTTCTGTTTTAACACGGGCAAAAACTCTAAGATTATTTAGGTCTAATCCAAGTTCTCGCCAATATAAATGTTCACACCAAATTTCATTAAAATCAGGCCACACAAAAATAATACTGTGGTTCCGGTAACGCATCTTAATTATTTAGGTATAAGAGGGTAGGGATGATTATTTTATTTTGGCAAGTTATTTTGAGGTCTTTAGCAGCGTAGGGGACACTCGACGTTTATTTTATTTTTGTTGATATTAAAACTCAACAACAGCTGCTCAATTTTGAATTTATAGCTGGAGGAAAATGAGATTGGTACCGGTATTGACATAATATTAAAGAACAAGGTGATATTTTTTTTTAAAATTTTGGCGGGAAAATGACCCTAACCTGCAGCCCTGTATAAATAGCTTCGGCAATCGGCACAGCCGATGTCATTTTGAATTATCTAAGGCGAAAAAATAGCCGAAGCCTTTATCCGACAAAGTTCCGGTTTAATTTTATTAGGGTGTTCGAGACAAGTCACGTCATCCGTTGAAATGTCGAGGTTTGATAAAAAAAAAATAGACCTGTTTCAAAGCTTTAAATATAGAGTCAAAATTACATATTTTTGAATGAATTTGATTGTTAACGTATAAAATATTAATGCATTGAAATAACTGTAAAAAGACAATATCAGTAATTATTAATTTAAACGCGTCATAGACGTTTTAAGAAGGATAGGAGAAGGAATATTTTACCGCAAATTATAGGGCCTACTGTTTTAAATATGTCATAGTCAGGAGTCCCCTTCCCATTGGCTATTTCCACATAGTATTAAAAATACCGGCCAATGAAATTAATGTATTGGGATTCCCCAATCTCTGACCTTGCTATTGGTACCGACGGAATATTATATTATCAATAGAAGGGGTAAAGCGTGATTTTGAAAGAAAAAAAAGTCATATCTTCCACTGAAATATCAACTTAAAATAACTTGAATCACGTAAATTTGAAATCAAAATCAAAAAACAGTATATCGAAATGTCAATTTCGAACTTGAACAAGATGACATCAACTTCAATGGTCACACCAAATTTCATTCCAATCAGATGAAAACTTTTGTCTCTATCGTGTTCACAAGTCTATTTCGACGCAATTTGACTTAGTCAAGGCCAATAACTCAAAAAACGTTCACCCCAAAATCATCCTGATCAATCATCCAAGATTTCAATTTTGAGACGTTTTGACTAAGTCAAGTGCAATTACTCAAAAACCATTTATCGAACTTGTCCAAGATCTCATCAATATAAATGATCACAGCAAGTTTCATTCAAATCTGATGAAAAATGTATTCTCTATCGCGTTCACAAGTCAATTTTGACGCATTTTGGTTAAGTCAAGTGCAATAACTCAAAAACCATTCATTGAAAAATCGCCAATTTTGAACTTGTCCAAGATCTCATCAATATAAATGAGCACAGCAAGTTTCATTCAAATCTGATGAAAACTGTAGTCTCTATCGCGTTCACAAGCCAATTTTGACGCATTTTGGTTAAGTCAAGTGCAATAACTCAAAAACCATTCATTGAAAAATCGCCAATTTTGAACTTGTCCAAGATCTCATCAATATTAATGATCACAGAAAGTTTCATTTAAATCCGATAAAAACTGCAGTCTCTATCGCGTTCACAAGCCAATTTTGACGCGTTTTTACTAAGTCAAGTGCAATAACTCAAAAACCATTCATCGAAAAATTGCCAATTGCGAACTTGTCTGAGATCTCATCAATATAAATGATTACAGCAAGTATCATTCAAATCCAACAAAAACTGTAGCCTCTATTGCGTTCACAAGCAATTGTGGACGGACGGAACCAACGGACGGACGGACAGGGGTGACGACAATATAGGACCACATTATAATGTGGGCGTATAAAAATGTATTCAGTTCTAGTTTGATATCTTTTTATAACAGCTAGCAAAAGACAGGCAAAGCTTAACACAGTTTTGTTGAAAAAAACACCATTGATCTAAAAGTAGTATTTCTAATTAATCAAAGGTTTATGTTTTGATTATCCAGCACTAATTATATAAACGAGATGCAATGCTGAGAGAATAATCTATATATATCTTGGTACGGCGATTATCTAAAAAAAAAAATATAAACTCTTCATCATCTTGTGCTAACCAAAGTGGTTTGTAGTTCCAGGCATGAGGTTAAAATAGATCCACGGAGAGTTGTTTGTTTGTAAACATTTGGGAAGGTTTAATTCTTGAAAGTTTTGTTGCAGTCCAATACTAATACACTGTGCATTCGATATGACAAGGTTGATTCTGGTTTTCAAAACTTTAGAATGTATAACTTACAGATCTTGTGAATCAGTGTACAATCCAATTTGAATTTTTGCAAAAATGGCTTTGAATACTACTAATTGATTATTAGTGTGAGCACTATTCTCCTTAATTGGTACCGGTACTTTTAGCATTTAAATTTTGAAATGTATATTTTCTTTTTTGAATATTTTAAGGCTGTTTACCACGAGAGTTGCGTCCCTTCCTAACATCACGATTCCAGAAAGGTTCTGTGGATCATGACCTACAACAAACTATACGAGACAATTTATACATGAGAACTGTTCCCTGTAAGTAATGTCTAATAATATTACATCATTCCATTTTTCCATTGAGATGTCTGTGACCATTCTTTGGGGCTTTATTATAGAAATTCTTGATCATATATATGAATTTGCTTTTCCAAAATCTGCTAATAAGTGACATTGCAATAGCTCCATCATATGTTTTGCTAGTCTAAAATGGGTCTGCATGAAATTGTGGACTATAAGCATAAAAAAAAACCCTCTAAAATTTACTATATATATAGATTTCTAGGATCAAAATTTGTATTATTGCATAAACCATATTATTGAAAATGTCATAAGGCCTACTACGTAATTTCAGGTACAACACGTCCTCCACGACCTGGAGAGAAAAATGGAGAAGATTATACATTTCTATCATTAGAACAGTTTTATGAATTAGAAAAGTCAGGAGATTTGTTGGAGAGTGGAATATTTGATGGTATGTACTATTAACTCATTGACCTTGCACTACCATTGAATTGGCCTTACCACTGACTTGGTCTTGCCATTGAACTGATCTTACCATTGAATTGATGTAAACACATTAGATCAACATTTTCATCTTTTAAACAGTTCAGATCAAGAAATTTCTGACAATAGTTTGAATAAGAAGTTTATTTAGGAACCTATGGCTGGTACCATTGAAATGCTTGTTTATCATACACTATTTCTCATTTGCAACTGATTAAGGGAAATAAAGAGTTTTTTGTTTTCTTGACTAATTTTAATTGTGTAAATATAATCATCACCATTTTAAATTATAACAACGTTGAATATTCAGCTATATTTATTCAGTGTGAGAATAATATCAAATTTGACATTACACGATATAAAAATTAGAATGATATTATATATCATTGCATTATATTTCATGTTTATAATGTCTCAGTGACATTTTTTTAAAGAAAGGACGATCTGTGTCTGTTTTAATACTGGCCTTTCTAGAAAACTAAAGGTGAGGTGCTTGAAGAGGTCACAACAGTTTTGGAGGCCCCCCTGCTCAAACTCACGTATTGAATGAAATGTTTATTTCATTCTTATGACCTTGCTGATAATTGCTTTGTTCATTTTCATATATTTTGCTCCTTGGTAATCCTTCAGGTAATCATTATGGAACACCTCGCCCACCAAAAGAACCATCAACACCATTAAATCGCCATTCTAGTTCTGGTGCTCTCAACGTGGCAGATACTAAAAGGAAAAGAAACAACAGCAGTTCTGAAGCTGTCCAATCAAATGATATTGTGGATGATTTACCTCCCTTTCCAATGACAAGAAAGAAATCATTAGAGAGAGCTCATAGCTCATCCAATCTTGGACCTCTTCCTGATAATTGGGAAATGGCTTTTACAGATGAGGGCCAGCCTTATTTTATTGAGTAAGTAACTACAGTGGTCCTCACTTATAACGAACTTGCTTATACCGAAAAACCGGTAATAACGAACAAATTTAAAAGTCCCGTTTTTCACTGCACTAATTTCATTGAAAAATAAATGGATAAAACGAAATGCTAGTAGCGAATTTTCGGTAATAACGAAAAGAAATTGTGTACCAAAATTAATGGTTATTACGAATGGATTAGTCATAATTAACCGATAATCTCAATCGCCCCAATCACGGCAATAAATTGCCGACTCCCGACTATCATTTACTATTTATCAATTAAACTTAATTAACATTTTGTGTAATCCTTTTGTCCTCCTCTGTTAAACCACAGTCCCAAGATATTTATTTTGTTTACTGGTCAAAACAATAAACATACGGCGAAATCGTAAATAACGATAACCGTCTTCAAGTGTCATTCGATTCTCAACATCAACATGGCTACGTACAAAGCCCATAAAATTCCGAATCCGATGACAAAAATAACGACATGCGTGTAGGTGAATTGAAGAGAATTTGGTACGGTGAATAAATTTACCGATGCACCAGATACCGTAAGACTGGACGATGAAAAATGACACCACCCCAGAATCTGATGACGAAGAAAAAATCATAGACAATGAAGTTGTCATCATTTGCGGACACTTTTCGAGCTTTAAACACGCTACGAAAATGCATGATTATAATTTATGTGAATTTGGAATAAATTATGTGCTTAAAGTTTAGTACTGTTTAAAACTGCGATCGTTCCTTTTCTTTGGGATGGTACGGGTAATTTTGACTTTATCCAAGATGGCAGACATAGAAAATGATATAACGAATAACGGCTATAACGAACCAATTCGTTCGGTCCTGTATGATTCGTTATAGCCAGGTTTCACTGTATATGAAAATGTTTGTATTAAATCATCAGACATAAAATGGATATATTTGAGGGGGTTATTAAGAAAGATGTGTATTTACATGTGATATGGAGGGAATTAGATACATTTGTGAATTATAAAGCTGCAACTTTTAATTTTTTCTTTATTTTCAAATTTTGGCCAACTATAATTTTTGAAATTCTTTCTTTTCAAGAAAAATGCTCATAGTTTTAAACTATTAAACATAAATATAGCCCACAATCCAATGCTCATCTTTTTTTTTCTTTTTTTTTCAGTCATGACACAGAAACAACCCATTGGTTAGATCCCAGATTAGCTAAAGTAAAAGAAGGTACTCCTGATGGTAAGTGAATTTTATTCTACAGCTAATCTAGTCCAGTTTTGGGAGCCACAGTGGCTCAGTGAGTTAGACGCTTGCTTGCTTGCTAACTCGAGGGTCCAGGGTTCAATCCCAGCAACAGTCGAGATGAACTTTCAGATTTTTCCATCCGGTTTTCCCCTTATCAGTGATGCAGGTTGGAGGGACTGACATGGACAAAGGGCCTAGTCATTCAGATGGGACTATAAACAAGCCAAGCATGTTAAAGATCCTCCAACAGTTGGAAATCGCAAAATGAGTAGGGGAAAACTGCTGTCCTGACAAAATTTTGGTTATTGCACACTGCAATTACGTTGCACGTCTTCATTAGCCCATAAGGTTCAGAAGAGTAGGATGTAAGACTCCATTCATTTCATTTCTGAGTCCAGTTTAAATAAAAAATTAAAAGATATAGGATGTAAACTTTACCAGTTTTACGTCAATCTATTACTTTACATTATTCTTTCAGAATAAATTGGCTTGTTTTTATCTGTTTAAATTTCTCATTTCAATTCTCATAAAGAAATGAATTGGTGTTGGTTTTAAATTACTCAGAAATGGAATTGAAATATTTTTATTTTTCATTTATCACATTCACACGCTAACAAATTATGATACCAAAAGATAACAATACAGTACTTTTACGATACTACAGACCACAAATAATTATGCTTTGATTTGTCTCCCTTATTTTGTTAACAGAATATCTGCAACTTTTATACAATATAGAACATTCGAATAATAGAAAAAAAATAATGATATTTTTTGCTAAGACTAGACTGTGTGAGTTTTATTGGTTGGTAAATGGATCAACTAACTTACATTTCACCATTTAGCAATGGCTTCAGACAGCAATCAATTAATGAAATACTGTTAATAAACAGATTAATCTCCCTTGACAAGTTAACTCTACACTTTACGGGTCTTAATGAGTGTTTGCTGGATAAGAATGAGCTTACTCAACCTTTGAAATATCTAGAGGTGTTTTATATCTGTTATTATAGAACTATTTAAAAACATGCAGGATCCTTGTTACCTAAATCATGTAAATTATCTAATGTATATCATCAGAGTAAATTTAGAGTAATGACTAATTCTAATTAATTGATTAGACTCGTGGTTGATTCATTAGTCATATGATTTATTATGAATTAGCATGTCAATTTCAACAGGCTGACTTCTGGTTTGATTGTTCTGTGAGGAAGTTTGAGTGATAACTTTCTGATGTGAATAATTTTCGGCTAACCTTTTTTTCTAATGATATTGCACTTAATACCTTATCATCAGTGAGTAAGACATTTGCTTACTAACCTGGTCCAGGGTTCAATCCTGGCATAGGAGATAATAGTTTTTTAAACCTCAATTTAGTAATACAGCATGGGGGCTAACAATGAAAAACTGGATATGGAAGATAAACCATGGCCCCCTTGTACTGGTACAGATTAAAAGATCCCTTCACAGTCGGTAATTGAAAATGAGTAGACTAATGCTGCCTAATGCTTACTCCCTACATTGTCTGATCAGGAACAGTGAATTATTCTTTAATATTCCCTAAATTTTGATAATGATTGTCATTTGATTTTCTACTCTTTTTTTTTCATGAATTGAATATTATTTTGTGCAACTGAATCAATTAAACAAAATTTGAGAGTTTGATCTTATCGTGATTCAGGAATTTAAATCTTTTCTCCTTCAATATGTTGTTTAAGCTGCTACATATTTCCAAATATTATTGGTAGTGTCCTACATCACTCTGCTATCTACATTTCTACTCTGGGTTTTTATTACAATTTGTATCTTCTTCTTTTAAGAATCTGTCATATCTGTCATCATTATTAACCAACCCCCCATGTTGATAACATTATCTTCTTAAAAAAATGGAATTAAATTTCCCATTATATCATTTAATCTGGAATATCATGAAGACATTTTATTGTTACACAAGAATAGCAATTACACCTCTCTTCTCTTATGTCAGGTATTCAATATGTTCTCTATGGATGTGTGTGTATTATTATGATAGGGGTAGGTAATCCCAGTTTGAGTTATGTCAAATGGCAGATTTTAAACCACAAAGTGTTTCAGTCACCATATAGGTCCCATCTTATCTTATTTATAGGGTATTTCGAGGGGGGGGTCTGGGCACAGGCTAGTGAGAATTAGCCTGTTCAATCGCTAAATGCTTGCCTGGGAAGGAGTGTATTATATAAGTTTTAAGAATTATACCAAAATGTTTTAAATGTGATTAATGTCAAGTGTAGATTTAGAGTACAAGGGCTCTTACATCATGCATTTGGATACTGTGTCTTATAATGAAATTAGGCCCCATTGTCATCTCACAAACCTTTTTTAGGTTCAGCAGATATTGATTAATTAACAAAAACCTAAAAGTTGAAAATTTGATGGATGATATATGTTCGATAAGCTTCTAGTTTTTTTCCTGGGAGAGGAGGAGACCCATAGATGACAAGGGAGACAGAAAAAATATTACAAAAGAAGAAATGAAATTGTAATTCAATTTCCATTAGAGTGCCTGTTTATATCCTTCTCTAATAAATGTTGTAGAAAGTTTATTTTGCCATGTAAGACTTAGACCACCCATTGATCTAGCTAGAATTAAATAACCATTAAACTTCAATTTACACCTGACATGTTTAAAACATTTCACTTTTACAGCTTGATAGTTGATACACTTATCAGACTGCTTCATAAATTGATACATGTTCAACATATGATAGTAAACAAAGCTTATATAGGAGAGAAAAGGTAAAATGCACAGATTATGTGTAAGTTTTACAATTTAAATCACAAATTTGTATAAATGTGTATTATTACATATTGAAATATGGAAACCCACATGTAAATGTGTCTTGCAGAATAGCTCAAATGTATGTGAATGAGACAAGTCCAGATTATATAAGAAAAGATTGAACAAACAATCAAAATCCAAACATGACTTTAGGAGAATGGCAGCTCCAATGTCTGTTTATTGGATTCTGTTAGTCAAATGACATTGTAGGTTGGATTTAACATGCCATATCAAGTGTGTTCCCAAAAATTAGGAAGAACTGATTCCAAGACATTGGATAGTTTGTTTTATTATACATGATGGTTTGTTTTATTATATATGAGAGTTTGTTTTATTATATATGATAGTTTGTTTTATTATATATAGTTTGTTCTTATTGTATATGAGAGTTTGTTTTATTATATATGATAGTTTGTTTTATTATATATGAGAGTTTGTTTTATTATATATGAGAGTTTGTTTTATTATTTGTTTTATTATATATGATAGTTTGTTTTATTATATATGAGAGTTTGTTTTATTATATATGATAGTTTGTTTATGATTGTTTTATTATATATTATGATAGTTTGTTTACAGTTTGTTTATGAGAGTTTGTTTTATTATATATGATAGTTTGTTTATGATAGTTTGTTTTATTATACAATAGTCAGTTTTATTATATGATAGTTTGTTTTATTATATATGAGAGTTTGTATATGATAGTTTGTTTAATTATATATGAGAGTTTGTATATGATAGTTTGTTTTATTATATATGATAGTATGTTTTATTATATATGAGAGTTTGTTTTATTAGATTTGAGAGTTTGTATATGTGAGTTTGTTTTATTATATATGAGAGTTTGTATATGATAGTTTGTTTTATTATATGAGAGTTTTTATATGATAGTTTGTTTTATTATATATAATAGTTTGTTTTATTATACGCCCACATGAAAATGTGGACGTATATTGCCATCACCCCTGTCGGTCCGTCCGTCAACAATTACTTGTGTATGCGATACAGGCCAGAGTTTTTATCCGATTTGAATGAAACTTGGTATGTGTATTCATCTTGATAATATCTCGGACAAGTTCGAAAATGGCACGATTCCAGATGTCGGTTTATGAGTTATGGCCTTGATTAAATGGAAAAAACGCTAAAATTTACTTGTGTATGCAATAGAAGCTGTAGTTTTCATCTGATTTGAATGAAACTTGGTATGTGTATTCATCTTGA
The DNA here is from genome assembly GCA_030562195.1 of Nipponacmea schrenckii. Taxonomy (NCBI): domain Eukaryota; kingdom Metazoa; phylum Mollusca; class Gastropoda; family Lottiidae; genus Nipponacmea; species Nipponacmea schrenckii. Next base: position 34,665,828 of record JAUJPP010000005.1, read on the forward strand.
TAATATCTCGGACAAGTTCGAAAATGGCACGATTCCAGATGTCGGTTTATGAGTTATGGCCTTTGATTAAATGAAAAAACGTTAAAATTTACTTGTGTATGCAATAGAATCTGTAGTTTTCATCCGATTTGAATGAAACTTGGTATGTGTATTCATCTTGATAATATCTCGGACAAGTTCGAAAATGGCACGATTCCAGATGTCGGTTTATGAGTTATGGCCCTTGATTAAATGAAAAAAGGTTAATTTTTACTTGTGTACACAATAGAAGCTATAGTTTGCATCCGATTTTAATGAAACTTGGCATGTGTATTCATCTTGATAATATCTCAGACAAATTCGAAAATGGCACGATTCCAGATGTCGGTTTATGAGTTATGGCCCTTGATTAAATGAAAAAACGTTAAAATGTACTTGTGTATGCAATAGAAGCTATAGTTTTATCCGATATGAATGAAACTTGGTATGTGTATTCATCTTCATAATGTCTCGCCAGATGCCTGTTTATGAGTTATTGCCCTTGATTAAATGAAAAAAGGTTAATTTTTACTTGTGTACGCAATAGAAGCTATAGTTTTATCCGATTTGAATGAAACTTGGTATGTGTATTCATCTTAATAACATCTCGGACAAGTTCAAAAATGGTCGATTCCAGATGTCTGTTTATGAGTTATTGCCCTTGATTAAATGAAAAAAGGTTAATATTCTGTTTGCTGAAGTAGAAGCTATAGTTTTGCATCCGATTTTAATGAAACTTGGCATGTGTATTCATCTTGATAATATCTCAGACAAATTCGAAAATGGCACGATTCCAGATGTCGGTTTATGAGTTATGGCCCTTGATTAAATGAAAAAACGTTAAAATGTACTTGTGTATGCAATAGAAGCTATAGAAGCTATAGTTTTCATCCAATATGAATGAAACTTGGTATGTGTATTCATCTTCATAATGTCTCGCCAGATGCCTGTTTATGAGTTATTGCCCTTGAATAAATGAGAAAATGTTAAAATTTACTTGTGTACGCAATAGAAGCTGTAGTTTTTATCCGATTTGAATGAAACTTGGTATGTGTATTCATCTTAATAACATCTCGGACAAGTTCAAAAATTGTGCGATTCCAGATGTCTGTTTATGAGTTATTGCCCTGAATTAAATGAAAAAACAAGGAATATTCTGTTTGCTGAAGTGGGCGTATGTTACCTTGCCTGGCAAGCTATCTTTATATGATAGTTTGTTTTATTTTTATAGTTTGTTTCATTTTATGCTAGTTTGTTTTATTTTGATAGTTTGTTTTATTATATGATATTATATGATAGTTTGTTTTATTTTAATAGTTTGTTTTAATTATATGATAGTTCGTTTTTTATGTAAGACTTTTGCATAAGATGAATTTAACCAGGAGGTTACAGTGAGTCACAGTTTCCTCTTGTCTATTAAAATGACCTCAAGCTAATTACATTGTCCATTGATAAGAAAATAGCCTGTAAACAAAAACCTCTCAAGAGGAGAGTAAAAAAATGAGAAGTCAATATTGACTAACTTGATGGTCAATAGAAGGGTGTTGATGTCCACAAATGACCTCTGTCCAAACTTGATTAACAATTATCTTCAAATTGATCAGTCCGGATTTTTGTAGTCTTTTGAGATTTATTATAATTGAATTTCAAACAAAGAGTTAATCTTTGTTCAAAATGAATTTTGAAATTGATGATTGAACATCACTGTCTAGTCCTGTTTTTTGTAAAAAATACATTTTTTCTTTATATTTGGCTGAGATCAGAAGAAAATTTTATAGTGCATATTGTTGTTAAAGTATACTATTTTACTGTGAATATGTAAGAAAAGTGCAAGAGTATACGAAGCGTTTCTATTTTCTTATGGCACGTGTACAGTAATTTCACCTTTCAATGTCCACCAATACAAATCCTTTAGTAAATCTGAGGGTATATTGTTAATCAAATGCTTTGAATTTAATTGTGCAGTGTATTGTAAAAGTTTAAACTATGATATTGTATGGGGTTGAATCTCTATTTAAATCTTAGCTATTCATTAATATTGTGACATATGGCCGAATTTAAAGACACCTGCTCAACATAAAATAATTCATTTTCTTTTTAGTTTCACCTGATATTTCATTGATACATGTATATTGAATATAGTTGTACGTACCAGTACATTTGGTTTTCAAACAGGTATTAGATAACTAAAAACAAACAGGTTTTTAAAGTAATGTTTGAATATTCCTGCTTATGAATAGCATAATATTACATTCGACTGCTACAAAAGAGAACAGCTCGTGATGTAATAATGATATTCATTAGGAAATAAATTGAAATACTGAAAAGTTTCATCTGAAGATTTTATTTAATTAAAAACTTGTGTTTTTAATTTATGTTATCTTATCAGTTTGAAGAAAATTAAATATCGATCATTGAAACTAGAGATGTGTTATTATTAATGCCATGTTTTTTCTCGATGTTTCTGAATTCAATTTTGATATTTGAAATAATAAAAAGGGGCACCTTTATACAACTATATTGTTTTAAAGTTTTAATTGGGTTTACCTAATTTGTTTATTCCCAAAATCAGGTATGGTCTCTTTTGAGTGTGGGAGTTAATTGGCATATCTTGACAATGACAAGGTCCCTTTAAAGTGTGGGGTAAATAAGCATATCATCTGTGGCGTGTGTGTATTATGTATTATAATACAGTAGTGTGTTATAGAGCTCTAGTCACTAGACGTGTGGCTCACTTATTGTCTGATTTTACTGTGAAGCTAGTTAGATTCAACTAGTCAAGTGATAAAAGTAGTGTAGTTATTGTATTGTGGTATTTAACTGTCTGTAGTACCGGTAGAAATATTTTCATATGTTGGAGGATATTCACTTAGATAGCCAAAGTGCACAAAATTATGGATATTTTAATTGTGTTGGGTATGTAATTGTAAAAATAAGTGAATTGTTGTTATCAACTGATAACTGTGTAAATTATTCAATAGTGTAATACTACAACCACTGTTTTATCGTCATTCAGGTAAACTAAAGGTTATTTTAGTTGATGTTTGATGTCATTGCATTTTAAAAGGCTTCTGTTCTGTACTCTTTTAGTGTACATTCTGTGTAATGATATTGCAGACTAGGTAGTTGATGCTAGTTGTGTAAGTAAGTAGTAGTAGAAGGATCAAATGGATGGTATGTACTGTTGATTTTGTAGTTGTAGGAAGGATCTAATGGATGGTTGGTACTGTTTGTAGTTGTAGTAGGATCAAATGGATGGTTTGTACTGTTGATTGGGTTGTTGTTGGTAGTTGTAGTAGGTAGGATCTAAAGGATGGTTGGTACTGTTGATTATGTAGTGGTTGGTAGTTGTAGGATCAATCGGATGGTTGGTACTGTTGATTTGGTTATGGTTGGTGGTTGTAGTAAGATCAAATGGATGGTTGGTACTGTTGATTTGGTAGTGCTTGGTAGTTGTAGTAGGAAGGATCTAATGGATGGTTGTTACTGTTGATTTGGTAGTGCTTGGTAGTTGTAGTAGGATCAAAAAGAATGGTTGTTACTGTTGATTTGGTAGTGGTTGGTAGTTGTAGTAGGATCAAAAAGAATGGTTGTTACTGTTGATTTGGTAGATGTTGGTAGTAGGATCAAAAAGAATGGTTGTTACTGTTGATTTGGTAGATGTTGGTAGTAGGATCAAAAAGAATGGTTGTTACTGTTGATTTGGTAGTTGTAGTAGGATCAATTTGATTTTATATTTTAAATTGAGATACCTGTGTTTAGTCTATAAAGAGTATAATAATAGAAAGAAAGGTAATGTGATTAAAGGTGTGTAATGTAAGTGTTAGTTAAGGTAGACAGGTATTGTGATAAATCTCAATCCTATCGTTTTTCTCTAACAAATACAGTAGATAAAGTTATCATTAAAATTTACTCTTTAAACATAACTCATCTGTTCTTTATTTACCACTCGGACTGTGTTATATATTTAGAAACTTGTTTTGGTACGGTTATTGGCTGATTGGGACTTCTTAAAAAAAGTGAAAGATTGAAGAACTATGCTTTTGAGTTTAACAGACTTGCTCCCTTGTTCTTCTTCCATGAGGTATGTCGCAAGTCAAGTCCTATAAATTCACTACAAATTCCCAGATTATGCTGTTCTTGTTAGATGTTTATTTAATCTTTATTGTTTGAATTACACAGCATTGTGATCAAGCGAGGTATTATCTGTAATTTGAAAGATAATCACCTTATATCAGCTGTATCTATGACTCAGTTTTGGCTACAGGTAACAATATTACTATCAATGACAGGTGAAAATTGAAAACCAATAAAAACACCTCAATCTGTTAGTGGCTTGTATTCTTTTACTTCATTCTTCTGATTTTCTTTTTGATATCTTTTCTTTTATTCAGCTATATTTTTTATAAAATCAAATACTATTATTGTCTGAAAATAGTCATTTAGTCTTTTAGTTAAAGAAATATAATTTTGTATTTAATTTATTCAAGAACTGTAAATATACATATACCATGATATCGGCAATTCTTTTGATCTTTTCTTGTATAAAATGGTGTGTGGCGCATGAGCGTGCTATAAATCGATAAAATCGATGTTATAACACCATTTACTCTGTAAAGTATAAAGAGAGAGGAGGGACTATAGAAGCACAGAGCAACACTGACATATTAGCCCCACCCATGCTCTGCTCTTCTATCCCAGCTCTGTACAGCGTTGGTTTCACACATTTTCTTTCTAGAATGATGAGCATACTTTCAGTTTAGTCTTTTTCACACACTACTTTCATAAAATTTCTTAATACGTATTTAATCCTACAATGGCCTTTCCATACTGTAATGCACCTTTTTATAGTTTCCTATAAAAATATCTTTTACCACTAGCATTCAGATAGATTTGAAAAATTGTGTACAGACACTGAAAGGAAAAAAATGATAATGAATTAATTTCTTCATATTTAATAGTATCAAAATCAATTAATTTACTGGTAAAATCTTAATAGAAATTTCGGGGCCTCTTAATTCATGAAAACATGCTATAAATATTACTTTTATATCTTGATATCAAAGTGAAGCAAAGAAATAACTGAAGAACTTCAATATGATTCTTTATTTGGTACATGGTGATATGACATATATATGTATTACATGGTTATTTATGGATATTTCACAATCCATAGTGCAATATTGTGATAGTTTTTTTGTAAACATTGTATAATAATATGTATCAGGATGGCAGGAATTACAATCACCACTTAATTATTGAAAGAATGATTTTGAATACATGATCAAAAAGCAAGTGTGATTTTAAGAATGAAACACTGACATAAAATTTAGTGTTCTAGATTACAATTGTTATCTAAAAATGCTGTTCAATAGTTGCAAGCCATCAGATACTTAATGAAACTGATTGATAATTTTTATTATGAAAATACATGATGCAATAAGCCTGTATCAAAGATATGAGAAAATAATGAGATTTCTGGTTGAAATTTAATCAAGATGCCACAAGTTATTAGTTCCCAGTCAATTTTCTGTTCCATTGACTCTTGTTTTCAGTCAATCAGAGATTAAACACCAATACTTCTGTAATTTTATGCCAGCAATCCTTGGTTTATAGTATTTTCATGGTAGCCTACTCGGCATATTGAGTAGTATTACAGTAGTTACTTGAATAGAAAACATTAATGTTAAAATTCTGAGTATGATTACTATTATATGTTGAATAATAATTTGTTGACTGTTCAATTCTTTACTTTGCTGTCGACCAACCAGGTTTTATTGTACCAAAAAAAAGGTTCTATGAAATAATTTGTCAAATATGTTTTGCTAACACACCAAAAGAAGCCAGTATAACATTTAATCAGTGTTATATTATTAAGTTCTAATTAAGCCTCAAGGAATATCAATTAATTAATTAATAAGATATACTGAAATATCTAACAATTAATGGTCTAAACTCTATTAGGCCCTGTATCTTTTTATTACCTGTTTGATCAAAATGTTCCCTATAACTCGAAAACTCAAATTAAGGATAGCAGATCACAGTAAGTGGAATTTATTAATTTATTTTTGAGTACCGGTATTATTATATAATTTGAGATTCATTTAAAAATTTGATATAATCTGGATCAGGCATTACAATAACCGTGTTTCTACCTGGCCAAAAAGCTGGCTCTAAGCTAGCTTTTTTGAGTTTCCACTTGTTAAATTGCTGAACCATTATGGTTAGGAAACCGAAAACCTCCCTTTTTGTGTTCAGTAATTTATCGGGGGCCAAATGAAAGCTAGCTTTAAAGCTGGCTTTTTGTGTTTCCACTTGTTCAAAAAACCAGCTTTTACTTGTTTGGCAACATTTTTAGAGAAGTACTAATTTTACGGTCTCACGTGCAACATCGGTAGTCTTGTACATCACGACATGTCAATAAAGTACCACTTTTTAGATCGAGACTAAGATAAACTCAGTGAAAACACAGCGTGTTCGGCAAAAGCTGGCTCTTAAAAACTAGCTTTACTTCACAATTCTAAGTGGAAACCCAGTTGATATAATACATGTATTTCATACAGTAACCATCACATTGCACTAAATTTTGTTTTGACAAGGAGATCCATGAGCTCTGAAAATGTTTCTACTTTAATGACAACAAAACCAAATTTATATTTTAAATATATATGATTCCATAGCAAGATAGTAGGCCTATACTTATCAAATGGTTTATGGTGCAAAGCCAAATATGACAAACTTCTTAACAATAATAATAACAACCTTTTTGATGTGTTAAATGGGCATGCGCATTGGAATAATTAATTTTGTGTAATTTTGAAAAGCTTTTGACAGTGAATTTCAAACTTTTTACTTGTAAATCAGCTATCATATAACATACAGCGAATTTCACAGTGACAAATTGTTGGTTTGAAATGTCACAATACTAAGTCAGGTATAATTCTATAGATTAGTTAGACTGATAGGTCTATTACTACCTTCTTGTCTGTAGAGGTCAGGTCAACCTGACTGTAAATACTTCTGCATTAGATAAGATACAAAACATCATTCAAATACCAGTTAAACAGCTGTCTCTACCTACCATGGTGTTGCAAAACAAACTTAAAAATGTAAGGTTTTTCACTTAAAATTGGTATGGTCCTAGGTACACTATACATTTCACAACACATACAGTTAGTGTTAAAATGGGACAAAATAAGTCAGATAGAGCAATGATGTCATTGGTTACATCAAATACATGTTGGTTGTGGGTTCTTATCTTGGCAAACAATTGTGAAGGAATAGTAAATCATGACTCTAATCAATACAGCTGTATACAGGAAAGATCCAAGGACCAGCTGGTAGGGTATTCTCGTAACAATATTAGCATTGGGATGTTCTAGGGTCTTATCTTTTATACCACTGTTTCAAAGATGTTCCAGGACTATGATTGTTTTGAGAATATGGATCCTTGTATATTTAAGTTATTATCCTGGTTGTTTCTTCCAACTTGTCTTGGTAACCATTATCATAATTGTAATACCATCTGAAGGTTACTGACACTCTTTAAACCCTCACAAGAGGAATGGTTGAATAATTTTCACTTAATCTGGCTTCTAGTCCTTCCCCATTTGCTAAATGTCTGGCTACTAAATTTCCCACCATAAAGACCTGAGTTGGATGTTTGATTTGTATAGTGCACTTTCTTGATGATTCCGTCTAGACTAGATCATGGTGTGGTTCTCACAACAGCTGTTATAGCAATTGATAACAAAACAATACAAAAACTAGATTGCCCCCCCTGACAACTCTCATTCTACGGTTAGAGTGCCCTGACAATTCCAAATACCTTTCAAGACAAAACATTATCATGAAATTTAAGAAGGTGACAAATATAGATTTAAACTACAGTATTACCTTATACATCTGTTTTACTTGATACTAGAATGTTTCACTTTCACAAGTTTCCAATACATTTACATATAATGTGAAAATATTTTGTAATATAAAAGATATATAATGATAAATGACAAGGTGAATGAAATGGACTCCACTACCTAATGGAAATAAGGATATAAGTCTCATCTGGGAAATTATAAAGGCAAAAAATTTAATTCATATTAAACACTTTGCAAAGTTCTTATATTTACAACAATCTTATCTGAAATCTATTTAGTAAATATTAACTATGTTGGTTTTTGATAATATTATGACTAATTATGATAATATTGGTCATACCTGTATAATAGTAATACTACATCAATATAAGACAGCTTGTAATTTTACTGTGAATGAAGTATTTAACATGATTTTCTCTTCTATGATCACTAAATATTTAGCATATATACACTCCTGCCATGATTTCCAATTTATCAGATGTTGTTCTTGGCAAATTCAGTATGTTTAAAGTCATTAAGATGTGTTTTTTTTCTTAAAATGAAAATAATTATGCCATGTATGTTGACTGAAGTCAGACTGTTTTTACCTTGTGTCTAATGTTGAATTATTGATTTTGTAATTGAGTCATATAGACCTCTATTCTAGTTGTATGTATTGTAAAAATGATATATATATAATATCTATAATTAAGTTGAAATGACTAACTTACGTTGACTACATCAGGTACATGAATTGTGCTAAATTAGGATAAAAACAGACATGTTTTTAACAAACAATTATTGAAAGGAATTATTAAAGATGTTTTATCATTGAATAAGTGAGGATTGATCTATTATTAGTGTTGGAAGGATGGTAAAGCGGTTTTGTAGTTTCAGCTTATTTATGTGTATTAAACCATTTATGAATTTTATTAGCTTCATTCAATATTCTGTCAGATGTCTGTGTTTCCTATAATTATGATGTCACTATTAAAGTTCCTTGTAATATCTTAAGGGTTTTTTTGCTTGATGCTAAGTTTTTTTTATTGGAATGGCAAGGCCCAGAGACATTTGATTTATTATAGAAATGGTACAAATAAATGCTCTCAGTTTGCTCTCCTTTGTTTTTTCAAGGATGTAAATCAGTGAATTTATGATTGGACTGTCTTGAATCTGGATATTGATGTTATAGTAAAGATCAGGATGAGTGTATTATTATATAAGCTTCTGGTTCTATTTTCTATTGCAGATAAAATCATTGATTTCTATCAAAAATGAGAAAGTTTGATTTTATACATCAGGAATATAAACTAAATAAGAAAAACCTGTTGAGCATTTTGAATCAGTGGAATTCATTACCCAATGTAATTAACCAAATAATTACTTAGATTAGTGCCAGAATTATTCTATTGCAGGATTTTTTCTAGGTAGGATTTGTGTCTATTCTGGTACCAAAATCAGCACGTGGCAGTAGAAAGTTATTGTGTTGTTTATCTTGTTTGTATTTCATTTCTTTGTAAAGTGTATGATTCTTGCAGGTTGCATTTTGAACAATACTCTGTCTCTGACAGCTTCATTGACATGTCCAATAAATGAAAATTTACCTAGAAAATATGACAAGTTAAATTGATTAATCAATTATCTGATGGGGAAGTGAACAGATTCAGTTTTTATGTACATTGTTTAGAAACATTAAGACTGTTTTAATCTTTAAAAATTAACATTAAAAACATCAAATTTATCTGGAATGTGACTTTTAAGGTGAAAACAGACTCTGTCTTGCTCTAGTTTTTATCAGATGAATAGAATCTTTCTGTTAATAGAAATTATCAATCTGTAGAACAATCCTAGTCAATGAAATTCAACAGACCATAGTTGATCACTTTTCATATTTTCCAACTGATAGAAAAAGTAGTTCGTGGATGTTTTTTTAATTAAAATAGATTGCTCATCAATAGACAACGATATCCCAGTCCCTGATGTCAATTAGTAGATTTGATGGCTTCCAGACAATACATGTTTTATCACTGTATGGTGTTGATTAAGAGACTTTTATAGGATTGTATAAAAAATGCAGTGCTGTCTGTCATTCCTGGACATGTGAATATTATTATAGATTTTTATACGCCCACATTATAATGAGGTTGTATATTGTCGTCATTCCTGTCCGTCCGTCTGTCTGTGGGTCCGTCAGTCTGTGGGTCCGTCGGTGATCATTTATATTGATGAGATCTCGACAAGTTCGAAATAGGCAATTTTTCAATGAACGTTTTTTGAGTTTTGCACTTGACTTAGTAAAAATTGGCTTGCGAAAGGGATAGAGACTACAGTGTTCATCGGATTTAAATGAAACTTTCGGTGATTATTAATATTGATGAGATCTGGGACAAGTTCGAAATTGGCGATTTTTCGATGATTGGTTTTTGAATTATTGCACTTGACTTATACAAAACGTGCCAAAATTGGCTTGTGAACGCGATAGAGACTACACTTTTCATCAGATTTGAATGAAACTTGCTGTGATCATTTATATTGATGAGATCTTGGACAAGTTCGAAATTGGCGATTTTTCGTTGAATGGTTTTTGAGTTATTGTACTTGACTTACCCAAAACGCGTCAAAATTCGCTTGTGAACGCAATAGAGACTACAGTTTTCATCAGATTTGAATGAAACTTGCTGTGATCATTTATATTGATGAGATCTTGGACAAGTTCGAAATTGGCAATTTTTCAATGAATGGTTTTTGAGTTATTGCACTTGACTTAGTCAAAACGCGTTAAAATTGGCTTGTGAACACGATAGAGATCACAATTTCCATTTGATTTGAATGAAATTTGGCGTTATCATTTATATTGTTGAAATCTTGGACAAGTTTGATAGTGACGATTTTTGGGTAAACGTTTTTTGAGTTATTGGCCTTGACTAAGTCAAATTGCGTGAACACGATAGAGACAACAGTTTTCATCTGATTTGAATGAAATTTGGTGTGATCATTGAAGATGATGTCATCTTGGTCAAGTTTGAAATTGAAGTTTCGATGTACTGTTTTTGAGTTATTGCACTTGACTTAGTCAAAACATGGCTTTTGATTGTGATAGACAATACAGTTTTCATCTGATTTTAATGAAATTTGTTGTGAACATTTATATTGACGAGAACTTGGATTAGACCTAAATAATCTTAGAGTTTATCCTGTGTTAAAACAGACAATATATTTAAAGTGGGCGTATCTTGCTAGGCAACCACTTGTATTAGTTGTAATAGTTAATGGGTAATTTTGACACCTTTGTTTGTATATGTGCAGATATTTTAGTAGGTTTTTAACTAAATTATCTTTTATATTTTTTTTGGATAAATGCAGAAAGTTTGTTTGCTTGGCATTTTTCAGAGTTATCTGAATTGCTGTCTTCATAAAGCCATGCAATTGAACATAAAAAAGAAAAAGATAAAAATATGAAAATTATGAACATCTTATAGTTCAGTATATTTATGCTTTACTGGACATTTTCCTTCATTGCTGAAGAAGATACATTATAGAGTTGAATTGAGACAAGAAGTAACAAGATAAAATTAAAAATATTACATCTGTTATAATTAAGATATCCATATATTGTACACCACTGGAATTTTTCTTTTTAACATTAGCAGTAAATAATAATGGAAATGTTTTCAGAGAGCCTTATCTTTGTCTGTTAAAAAACCATGGTCATTTTTTTAAGGTTTACACAAAATGGACATTGTTAAAAAAAACTTGAATTTTGTCTGATCACATGGTTAAAATGCAATTTTTTGTTCATAAGTTTTTGGAAAACAAATTGTCAGATATTTAAATGCATCGTGTCTGGATGTATTGCCATAGTTTCTTTTATGTCATGTCAATTTTTATGTAACATGTAACACCTTTAATGCAATGTTATCATTAAGTTTGTAAGAAACATCTGTACGAGACTATAAACAAACAATTGAAGATAGGAAACTTTCAATTCTTATCATCATGATACTGTAGGCTACCTTTTTACATCTTATACTTGATCATTCACTGATACCCTTTAACTTCTACAGACTGCATAACATCTGCTTTGAAATTCGATTCAATTAAATTGAATTATATATATTTAAAGAGACAGAACATAGTTTATTGTAGTTATTTCTGTCTTAGGCTGTAAATATTTCATTGTTTTTTTCCATTTGATAGTTGAGTCAATTTGATGTAAGAATATTGAGTAAATAGATCCTTTTCACTGAACTATAGAATATAAATGGAGAATTTCATTGCATGAGGACAAAATTGAAATCTCAGTAAGCCTTCAGTCCATACATTTATATTCTATTTAATTGATTCAATTTATAATGGTAAACATGTCAACCTAAATGCAGCCTATTTTTGAAAAATTGTCCTTGTCAGTATGATGGATTCTGAATTAACTTTCGAAAAATTAATCATTTAATCATGTATTTTTATCTATCTATATTGAATCTTCTTCTTCCAAATATAAAGTTTCATGGCATTTGTTGTTAAGAATAGGCTTCTGCCACATTCCTGTTGCTTGATCTTTAAAACTTTAATCTGAAGTGATGAAAAGTATCAAATCTTGTATTTTTATTAAGGAGGGGAGTAAAATTCTTTCAACAAAGTTTGAACAAAGAATAACCTTTAAATCACGATATTGTATATCTGTAAAAACTGTTTTGTGGTGTTAAAATTGCCATTTTGTACATCTTGCAGAGTTTTATCCTGGTTTCTGGTCCCATTTGTTTAGGTTTTCTCTTAATAATAGCATGGTTTGGTTAACATTCGAAATATAAAACTGAAATGAGGCATCAGATATTTAAATTGCAATGATGCATGTTCAGCATTTTTTGTTGTTGTGAAATTTAATGGATGTAAAAAATGGGAAGAGATTTATATACCCTTTGTTTCTATTGTTGTCTAGACAAATAGGCTGATGTCTAACATTGTATAAAGTTTAAAGTTATCTAATTAGAATATAGGAGTAATCTAGATAAATACAATTTAAATTATATATATAATCGGTTGATTAACTAATAGAAGATTTCTGACACAAATATAAAACATGTGTTTTTAGTGGTACTGTATCCCCAAGTACAGTTCTAACATCCTTCCCTCTATCTGAATATTTTTAGTCAGCAGAAATCTGATTGTACACTAGCAAGGGCAACATTTCAACATTATAGATAATTCAGAATGGAACAAACCAAACAATTTTCTGTAAAATTATAAGATAAACAAATCTTTTTAAAAAAAAAAAAATCTCACCATTTGATTTTTTTGTCATTTCCAGCTTATTATTTCAAATTTTGTAACTGGTTTTTACATGTTTTATTATTTAAATACAAGTCAGACACAGATAGTATCAAAACTTGACAAATTGGAAATGTTTTGTCTCTACTGTTACTAACTGTGAAGAATTTATCTCACATTTTTGACATTACTTGTTTTGCTATGCACTGACAGCAAAATTTGATAAGAATGATTTTAGATTTCTTTTAAATCTTTTGTATTTGTTGTTGATCTGATTGTAGAATTAATTTATTTGCTTGAAAAGATCTTGTCTTTATTATGGCTATAATGTGTTCTTAGTTTCTTGATCCATTGGACACTATTGTTTGATAGAATTAAACTGTATTTATTCTTATCTCAATGTAATTATGACTAAAACATAAGACATAAATTTTTATTTAAATTCACTTGGTACTTCAAATCTTATACAAGAACCAACAATATATTGTCTTTGTTCTGAGAAGGTAAAACAGATTTAACAGCAGACAATAGCAGAATTTAAAAGGAATTCCTGATGATTTGACTGAATTTGCATATTTCTTGTGTGAGTAAGAAGCTGTTAAAAGAATTTAAATTGATAACACCTGGTTTGTCATTGATAACACCTGGTTTGTCAGTCTGTCTCGATGCTATCAATTTTTTTTTATATTTTGCACTGTCTTGTTTAACAGCAATCTTATTCATATCTTATAACCATTTTGTCTCTTTCCTTGTTTGATATGTTCTGTCTCCTTTATAATTTAACAAGTTTTCTACAACAGTCCCAATTGTTATTTTTAACAAGTCAAAGTGTGTCATACATGTATATCACCTTCATAACAATAATGCATTGTGGGATAGCATGAAGTGATGCATTATCACAGACACCCAATAACAAAGCAGTTCCCACACAATTAATTCACTATGGTGGGTTAAAAACAATGAACATGATGTACTATATTTAGGTTACAATAAGTAGGAAATTCAGTGAAAAAATATAATTTGATTCAATATTTTACAATTAGATTGGATCAACAGAGCATTTTATAAATCCACCTTAACAAATATTATAATAGGTTTCCCTTTATTGATTGTTAGCTCTATTAATTTTTATGATCTCCAGACAAATTTTAATAGTTTTTAAGCCTGTAAACAAAGGTTCGTCTGAATTTGCATATTTAAAAAGTAAATAAGAAAAGTTTTTCTTTATAGATGTTTGACAGCTGTTGAAATCAGTTATCTTTGTTTACGCTTTCTTATGTTGTAGTAAGTTTTTGTGAATTTCTCTTTTGAATTAATATTTCCTCTAAAATTATTGTTAACTACACTGTGTTTAACAAATTAAAAGAGTAAAATGTGCACTTAATGACTCTGTTCTTGGTAACAGTATTGACATACAGTTTTCTATTTTATTGGATTAAAATTATAAAAGGAGTCCTAACTTTTTATGTGCATTGGAAACACTGATAGGGTTCATTTTTCAGTCAGGGATCTATGGTTCCTGCAATTCCACTAAAGCCATGTATTATCTATTTTATCTTGGCAGCTTTTGTAATAGTGGCATAATATAAGATTCAGAATTTCTATGAGTACAGGAACCACAGACCAGATATAGAGAAATTATAGAGAGAGGAATATATTACATTTGACAGAATGTTTTAAAATTTTCTTTGAAAATTAAATAATCAAATATTTTTCCAAGGTTAGATATCCCTTATATTTGAAGTACATTGTTTCAAAATTCATTTCTATTTGATTTCTTCCATTTGATTTAAATGTTTTTTATTTTCCATTGAATGTAATCAAACTAAGTTGTAATGTTTGTTCACTCTTAATTTTACTATTTGGTTTACAAATTTAAATTAAGGATTGAATGTTGTTTTAAAATAACTTAAATTGTTGCACACAGAGTTGTAAAGCTGTTGTTTGCTTTATGTAAAGAAACATTGTTGTTTTCAAGGAGATTTTTTTAGGATTAAAGAGGGATTGTTATGAAATGGTTTAGTGTAGGTTTTGATAGTGAAAAATGTGTTGCATGGTCAGACACCTACAAGTGCTATTGTGATGAAATAAACCTTGAAATTGTGAGGATTTTATTGTCACTGTAGATTAAATTGCTGGGGTATTTTTTACAGTAAGAAACAGAGTTATTCTTGGAAGGATGAAATGTTTTGGGTATTTGAAATATTTTAGTATTGAAAATAAACTGCTGAATTATTGAAATCTTTATAGATTGTATTTTAAACAGCAGTAAGTTTTTCTGTAAATGTGAAAATTTCATTGTAAAGTTTTCATTACTTTATATAGATTAAAATTCTGTTACCATGAAATCTATAAATTACATACCAGCTGACTGTAGTGTTGAAATGTTTCAGTGTATAATGAGGTTAATTCAATAATATCTAGAATAATCACCATTTTAATATAAACACAGTTTATTTTTTATATATCACATATTTATAATATCAGTGACATATTTGACAAATAATAATTTTAGGCACAGAGTAACTCTCAGTACTTATAGTACAAATCAATCAATAATCATTTAATGATTTTTACCTTTGGTTACCAGATACGTCTGGTTGTATCATGTCCTTCATGGTAAAAACTATCCTTTAAAATCTACACTAAAATCTTACCAGCCACTCTTGTGCTGAACTATTGTGTACTAAATTCAGAACAGTTTTGCCCTTTTGCTACATTAGGAAAATGTGATTTATTTTGCCGAATTACGAAAGAAATACAAACATAAAAATGTTTTTTCTACAACTTTCTGGTGAATTGTTAAGAATTTATATTGGCTGTATGGAACCTTGGTCTATCTAGTATTAAATATTGATAAGGCCTGAAATGATTAGCATTTGATAAAAACACATTTCTGAAAGTTGACTGAAGATCTTTTAATTATTTATATTTTTCTGTCTGATTAATATGTTTTATGTGTGTGTGGTGGATTTAATGTATTTTGTGTGTGAGTAGTAGTAGATTTATTATTTATTCCACTGTGTCAGGAGGGTAGGGTATACATGCCATATGATCAGTTTGTTATTTTCAATATTAAATCTAAGAGAAAAATGGCATCTGTGGTTAACATTAGAGATGTATTGATGAAAGTGTGTATTTCGTAAAGCTTTAAAATTAATCTTGATAAAATTCCATTTAAATTTTGTCCATAACAGACAACAGAATGTGATGAATTGAAATATCAATGTAATGGGTGTATTAACTTCTTGAAGTCTAACAACAAAGTGTATCAACCTGGTGTGTGTAGACTACAGTCCTACATAATAATACAGGCTGTAAGTTTATATTATAAACCTGTCTCCAGTCTGAATATAGTTGTTATACCATGTGTTCTAGTGATATACAGTACCTCTTGGATTGACTTTGGATAATTAAGATAATTATTATATGGATGTTTTCAGTATACATACTATAATGCTCTAGACTTCATCTGGTTTGTGATTATACCATTTACCAAGTTAGTTTTCTACTTTTGAATTCATGTTCTCTTCAGTGTGATATTATTATTTTATGTGTAAAACCTTTGGTAATGAGAGAATAAAACTCTGTGTTTTATTGATCATGTGCTTGTTGGGTTAAGGTAATGTTCAATTAGAAGTCACTTAAAATATTGATCCAATCTTTCTGACAACAGGGAAACAACTTCCAAAACAATTATCTATGCATTCATCACCATGTCTTCAAAGTTGTAATCATTTCTTTCAATAAGTAGAAAAATAGATATGGATTTGTCTGAAAATCAGGAGTCTCTTTTTGTGATGTGTTTATTAGTTTGTGCAGATTAAACATTGTGTTGAGTGAGTTTGTCTAAATTAGATAAATATCGGTATTTTTCATGAATTATAGAAAAAGAGAAAGCCTATTGAACATGTTGTATTTAATACCAATTGATTATTTTTCTATGAAGTGAAATATTGACTGCTCTATTTCACTGTTGAACTAAGTTATTATTTAGTTGTTTGATAGCTGATAGGGAAGTATCTCTATCAATACCAGGTTTTTGTTTCTATTCACACCAGTCATATAGGTGAAGAAGTATGTTCAGTTAGTGCAATATTTTGCAAGGATACTATTGCTTTACAACAAGTGTTAATTATTCAGAGGTGTTTTGATAGAGTGATTCTTCAGTCTGATTGATTGGGAAATGTTTAGTATCAGTTGTAAGGTGTGTTTGGTCAAGATGGAGAAATGTTTTTTTAAGTAATTATAAAGAGGTTTTCTTAACTAGTATGTATATTGGTAACACTGATGGAATCAAATACACCATTCCAATTTCAGTCTGAAATCTCTGTGAGTCTTGCAATTTAACTTGGCTACTTCTTAAACGTTATTGAAATGGTGTTGAATATACCATTAAGCATAAATGGGCCTGATGCACTAATAAAAAGCAAGAATACCTTGTTCCAACCTGTAGCTAATTAATCTCTTTCAAAACATTGATCAGACTGTAGAAGGATGAGAATTATGTGAGGGCTTTTAACCCAATGGTTCTAAAGTTAAGCTAGTGTCATTTATAAAATGATTAGAATATATAAGTGTCTGTATATTCTTGTTTACCAGAAATAAAAGATATCTTGTATAAATGAATACTGTATTTTGTTATGGCTGATGAAGTAGCTAGTTTTCATGACATATACTATGTTTTGACTTGTTTGATATCTCTAATATCATAAGAAATAAAATTGTAAGAATGAAATATGATGCTTTGTTTAAATTAAAATTTTTATGTGTAAATCTTGGTAGTGTTGAAACTTGTCTGTAATATCATGTACTTATTTTAAAATCTGTAATTATTTATTGGATATTTTTTTAATGAGTTTTGTAATAGTTTTCTGTTTGCTTTTGAGAAGCTATAATTATAATGATATGTAGATGGCATGGTCAAGACAAGATTCAAGTTATAGTGATCTTTTTGAATATTTAAAGCAGTTTTGTGTTTGTATACTCCCACATTATAATTTTCATTGCATTTCAATGAAATTTAGTGTGATCTTGAACAAGGCCCAAATATTGTTAGAGTTTCAACATGTGTTTTTTTTCTCTGGAGAAAGTTGATCTTATTAAAATCGGCTTGAAAAAGCTTTTATGAATGATTGAAATTATTTTATTAGATCTTTATCAACTGTATATATTTTTTGATGTGAAATAGTGACTGGTATTGTTCACTGTTCAGTGGTTGACTATTATTTGGTTTAGATGATGGATATTGACTAGTAGAAAAGTTGGTTTTTTAAATGATCATTTATCTTAAATAATGATGCTGTTTACTTATTTTTTCAAGTATTCCATTATTAGATTAATTAATTTTTTGTTTGTGTGATTGGAATGTGGTCAAATTCTTTAATAATATCCTGGATCATTAATTCATTGTAGATGGGACATTTTAATTGATTTGAAGATGTTAATTAACTATGAGACTTAATTTATATAATAAAAACTGTGAATGACATTTGATAAGGATTTGGAATTCTATTAACAATGACTAGTAAATATCTATTATAAACTTTTAACAGTAGATTCTGATTATTTAAATTAGCAATGGATATAAGTGAATATTGCTCAAGTTGAAACAATAATTTAAGTAAAACATCATCTCGTGTTCACCCTTTAAATATGGATAAACCAGTGCTGTATATCTCTGAGTTTATTTAGAGATAATTTGGATTATGTAACTCTATAATTGGATATCATCAAATGGATTGGAACCTATATGGCATCAATTTTGAATTAAAATTGATGTGGATTAAATAGACAATACAGTTGAACATTGTGATAAAATCAAGATGGTTTTATTACAAACCACAGCTCCATCTAGACATAAAGTAGAGGTACATGAAGTGAATGAAGAGGACACCATGCTCCCATCCCCACCCCTTCCAGGATATGTGGATGTGGGTCAGGGGAAATGTGAAAACTGTACCAAAGGAAAATGTCAGACTTTATTTTACCATATACCAGGCAGGTGTTTCTTTTTTATATTTCATAAATTCATATTAAAAATGAAAACAAGACAGAAAAATGCAAAACAAAATTCTCAGTTCCTGGTTTTAGGCATTACTCAAAACCTCCCCTTATTTCAATTACCGTTTCCTCTAAAATTGATTTCCGGCCCTGATATAATTTTCATATTTCTTGGAATGCTTTGTGCATCAGAAATGAGGAATAAAAAGTACCAGTATGTCAATCTGATATACAAGTACACTCTTTGACTCCTACTGATCTCTAGTTAATTATTACATGTTAATTTGACACATTTATCTTGACTGTTGATCTGGTATACTGATATTTATTGTAATATATCTAGAGAACACATGAGTACATGCACCTGTATTTTATTATCAGATTTTGTTATGAATCTATTACCTATATTACTACAAACAAACACATTTAAACAGTTACAATGAGATACCAAGGGGAGTCGCTGTCTTAAGAGAATATTTTATTTCATTGTGTATATTACATTATTGTTTCTGAATAACATGAACATGAAGCCAACATTGACTCAAATGCACACTGATATTCTCTTTACATGGAATTTGCTTCAAAATGTAAAAGCTTATACCAGTGCTCACTTCGAAATACTATACACCAAAAAGTTCTACCATTGACCACATATGTTTGAGAGCATGCACATATAGTCACTAGCAAACATGCATGCACCTGTACAATGAATTTTCTTGTAATTTTCTTGTAATTTTTACAGTATTCCAGGTAATATAGTTTGGCAGGTTGCTTGATAATGAATATATTTCCTGCCATCTCAGAAGAAGAGTGACTATTAATTATATAATTACTCAATGTAAAATATGGTTCATGATTTAAATTAAACTAACATGTCCACACCCATACCCCTTCTGATTTAAACCATTTTAATCAATCTAGAACAAAATGTTACAGCACATATATTTACCTTCAGGTTTTCTGATGAGACATTTTTCAGGTATTTATTGACAAATCTACAAAAGCCCTGTGTGTTTAGGCAGTGTACTTCAAGAACCATTGACAGTTGGAAATCAAAAAAGAATAGGCTACCGGTAATACTAATTTTTGCCATTGCATAGAATTTGTTTGTCTTTTGAAAGTGTTCAGTATATTTAATAAGAATATTTTTGATGATATTTTCGTTGATGCTTTGTCAGCTGCTATTCTACCTTGATTGTTTTGGTTTGTTGGTTGGTGGATGACTTTTATGTTCGCTTCCTGCTAATGCTGATACTGCAAACTAGGTACATGTAGTTGATTCATAGTTGTTAGATGATTCTGTGCTGTTGGTCTGGTTGTTAATAGATCTTGAGATCTGGTTGGGTCAAATGACATGGGGGTGAAACTTGGCCCTGGATGGTGAATTACTTGATCTTCTTCATTCTTCCAAACTTTTTCTGATTATGTTTATTCTTGTTGATTGGTTTTAGAATGGCCTTTATTGATTGGATGATATTGCCCTTATATAGTAGCGACATCCAAATATGGCAAGATATACAAGGATTATAGCTTGTTGATGACATTTTGATTAGAGGTTAGAAAGATTAAAACATTTCTGATTAGAGGTTAAACGTAGACTGAAAGATTTAGATTGGTAGTTACATAGAGACCTCACTTTGTGATGAGATATATAATTGATCATCTAAACGCTTGATAGATTACTTTAATTATTGCCACAGAATAGAGCGCTGAGAATTTCATAAACTGACCTTATAATCCTTGTTCATTATTTACATGGAACTTAATTAACTCTTCAGTCTAATTTGAGGTTAGAAATAATCCAATTCCATTATCTAGATTTAACCTGATTTAATGTTATGCTGGCATGAAACGTTAAGGTCCACATCCAATTATTAGGCTACACTTAATTACATCTGATGCCATAATAGTTATGGAAGTTTCTAATTTAATAAGCTTTGATTGGCTTACTCATCAGTTAGACGCCTGTTCTATTTCACTCATTTATGTTATGTGAATTCTTTCACTTCATAGTAGGTCAATTAACTTATCTTTATTACTATTTTATGTATTGGAAACTTTAATAAGGAAGAACATTTAAAATGCTTGCAAAAACTTAAAGACTTTAAGCAAATTACATGCATAATATTTTTTTCATTTTGAAATATTCCTTACAAAATTTTCTTTGTTGAAAATTCTAAATCAGTGTGTTGTTCTGAGTAAAATACTCAAGAAAAACATTGGTACAGTTTTACATTCTTATGTGAAGACTTTAACAAACAAAAATATGTGCACCAGGTATGTGGCAGAATGAAAATGATCTTAGACATGTGGATATATCAAGAGTGTTGTTTACATCCAAGGATAAAAACAATATTGATAACTGTCATGCATGTCTGACCATTCAATTTCTATAATGAAGGAAGTGATATCCTTATCAAATCTGTGGACTGCTGCATTTCTATAATGAAAGATCTGGAACCATTATCAGCTCTGTGCTGCATTTCTATAATGAAAAGTGAATTAGTTTCTAATGTCAGATCAGTCATCAAATCTTAGCTACAAACATTTTCAGTATTATCATGTATTAACTAGAGGCAAAAGATTAGCCTATTGGGAACTATGTATATTTCTCTTATATATCTTTGATCTAGAAAGCATTTCAAAGAAGATTTTCAAATTCTGGGATAGTGTTTGTTTGGCTTGCTACTCATACAAAAATTGCGTAATTCTTGTACAAGCCAGATTGTTTTTTATACGCCCACATGAAATGGGGGGCGTATATTGTCGTCACCCACATCCGTCCGTCGGTCCGTCCACAATTGCTCGTAAACACTCTACATGGTGTAATTCTTGACGGATTTAGATGAAACTTAATATGAGTGTTTATGATCATGCAAGGCTGAACCCTATTGAAAATCAGCGAAATTGGAAAAAAATTAGTATGAGTTCGTGCCCTTGTTCTTGAATGGCTCGTAAACACTCTACAACGTGCAATTGACCGATTTTTATGAAACTTGGTGTGAGAGTAGGTTATAACTCAAGGATAAACCTTATCAAAAATCAACGAAATCGAAAAACATTTAGTATGAGTTATTGCCCTTGTTCTTGATAACGCGTTCAATTTTAGCTTGTAAACACTCTTGAGAGAACAATTTTTAATTGATTTTAATGAAACTTGGCCTGAGTATTTGTTTTTCACAAGGATAAACCCTATTGAAAATCAGATAAATCGAAAAATATTTAGTGTCAGTTATTGCGCCTGTTTTCAAAAACGCTTTCAACTTTTGGCTTGTGAACACTCTAAAGATTCCTTTTTGACAAAACTCGCTGAAATTGTTTAATATCAACCAAGATGACCTTTTAAAAAATATCAAAATATTAATAGAATTATTGCCCTTGTTCTATAAAATGGGTTGGATTTTTACCTTGTAAACACTCTACAAGTCACAATTCTTGAGCGATTTTGACATAACTTGGCATGAGTATTTGTAATCACCTAAGGATGAACCCTATTGAAATTCAGTTTAATCGAAAAATATTTAATATCAGTTATTGCCCTTGTGTTTGAAAACGCTTTCAATTTTAGCTTGTAAGCATGATAAACTTGGCTTGAGTATTTGTTTTTACCCAAGGATGAACCTTATTGAAAATCAAATAAATCGAAATATATTTAGTGTCAGTTATTGCCCTTGTGTTTGAAAACGGGTTTAACTTTTTGGCTAATAAACACTCTTCATGACCAATGTTGACAAAACTCACTGAAATTGTTGAATATCGCAAGGGTTGAGCCTAATTGAAAATTGAAAATATCAAAATATATCTAATATGAATTATTGCCCTTGTTCTCTTAAACGCGTTCGATTTTTGTCTCGTAAACACTCTACATGGCACAATTCTTGATGGATTTCGATGAAACTTGGTGTGAGAGTGTGTTATAACTCAAGGATGAACCCTATTGAAAATCAATAAAATTGAAAATTTGTTTAGTATGAGTTACTGCCCTTGTTCTTGAAAATGCATTCAATTTTAGCTTGTAAACACTCTAGAAAGAACTTTTCTTAATGGATTTTGATTAACTTTGGCTTGAGTATTTGTTTTTACCCAAGGATGAACACTATTATAAATCAAATAAATAGAAATATATTGAGTGTCAGTTATAGCCCTTGTTCTTGAAAATGCGTTCAATTTTGGCTTGTAACCACTCTAGAAAGAACAATTTTTAATGGATTTTGATGTAACTTGGCTGGAGTATTTGTTGTCTCCCAAGGATGAACCCTATTGAAAATCGAAAAATATTTAGTACAAGTTATTGACCTTGTTTTTGAAAACGCGTTCAATTTAACTCGTAAACACTCTAGAAAGAACAATTTTGAATGGATTTTAATGAAACTTGGCTTTAGTATTTGTTTTCTCACAAGGATAAACCCTATTGAAAATCAGATAAATCGAAAAATATTTAGTGTCAGTTATTGCGCCTGTTTTCAAAAACGCTTTCAACTTTTGGCTTGTGAACACTCTAAAGATTCCTTTTTGACAAAACTCGCTGAGATTGTTTAATATCAACCAAGGATGAGCCTTATTAAAAATATCAAAATATTATTAAGGGTGAACCCTATTGCAAATCATAAAAATACCGAAAAATATTTAATGAGTTGTTATTAGGTACAATTCTTGACAGTTTTTAATGAAACTAGAAAAATATATGGTGGAAGGTTGAATATTTCATTCCACTTATTGTAACCTTACTGAAAAGTTTTTATTTGAAATAAATGCTGCCAGTGGGCGTATATTACCTTGCCTGGCAAGCTATCTTTAAAATTGCAACAAAATAGGTGTTGTCTTTGTATGGCTTTAACTTCAATACTTTTCAAGACAGAACAAATTACCTTAAGAACAAAGAATATATGGATGTACTACCTCTGAATTTATTACATACTACGTTTCGGAACACATACAGGTAACATTATCAAGTTAAACGATATAAAACAGTGACAATATATATGAGATATATTGAAGCCATTAAAAGGGTACAAAAGAAAACGATTAACAATGACCAAGCAAAGATTAAGATGAGTACATAACAACAAAGGTAGCCAATTAGATATCTAACTAGATAACATGAGGTAATTAGAGAACTGAAACATAGGAGTAATATTAAAACAACAGAACACTGATGAATATGAATAACATTGAAATAACAATAGTCAGTAGTATTATAACAATATTCAAGGATGAATATAAAAACAACCTTAGATGTTAGGCATGGAATAAGTTGACCCAAATACTTGGTAAAAAATGACCAGTATCCCTATTCAATTGAGGTTTAACTTTCTGTATTTCTAAAGCTTCGTGGAGAACTCTGGACTTCCATTCTGGGAGATTATTAGCTAGTATATCAGTTTTATTCCATTCGATGTGATGTCCTGGTTTCTTGGCTAAGTGTTCTGCTATAGCTGACTTGTTTTCTTCTCGTTTGTTGACTGCTGCTTGGTGTTCTTTATTTCTGACTGAAATGGGTCTGGATGTCTCGCCAATATAGGTTTCATCACAGCTGCAGTGTATCTTATAGATGACCCCTTTAGGGTCTGGCACAGGTTTGGAGATGCGGCCATCAGCTTTTATTAGGGTTTTCAATATGCTCCCGCTGCTAAAGATAACATCTGCCCCAAACTGTGTGGACAGTATTCTCTTTATTTGATAACTGGTAGGACCCATAAATGGTAGGACTACTTTAAATGGTGCTGGTCGTTTCAGAGCTGATGGAGGTTTGCAGGTATGGGTTAGAGCCTTTGTAATCGACTGGTTTACCAAATTTGCTGGATAGTTGTTATATTCAATGAGTGCTTCCTGTAGGTGGTTAATTTCTGTTTCTAATTCCTCTTCGTCACATAATAGTTTGGCACGCAGGGCTAGGGGGGAGGTGATAGCTGTTTTAACTTTAGTTGGGTGGCATGAGCTGTTGTGAATGTACTGAACTGTATGGGTAGGTTTTCGATATACCGAGGTGCATAGACTGTTGGAGGATCTGTCCACTAACACATCACGGAAAGGTAACAGCATTTTCTCAGACTCTTGTTCTATAGTAAATTTCATTCGTGGTTGGATACAGTTGATGTGGTTCAGTAAGACTTGGGGGTCATCACCAGGGTTCACCATTACGAAGGTATCGTCAACCTTTCGCACCCAACAAAGTGGCTGGAACGGAGCAGATGTAGGGGCCGATTCCTCAAAGTGAGTCATGTACACTTCTGTTAACAAGGGACTAATCGGTGATCCCATAGGAACAAATTACTGTATAATTCCGAATATAGTGCGCAGGCATGTATAATGCGTACCCCTTCCTTGCTTCTGCGAAATCGGGTAAAATTCATTTCCCATGTATAGTGCGCACCTCTTTTCGCGGCAAAAATATGACTTTAAGTTGGCATTTCACAGACACCATTATTGGGAAATAGTTGTCAATATTTAAGTCACCATTCATAGATTTTTTTTTATAAAAAACAATGTTTTACTGCAACTTACGTTTCTACTATATATTTTTATAATAAAATCCATTTTAATCCCGTATTTATTGCTTCTAATCTCTCGTAATGGTATTATTGAGTGTTATTTAGAAATCATGTATCATGCAATTAAATTACAGTACCGCAGGGAACAAAATAACCGGCTATGATTGGTTAGCAGTCTGTATCACTTTTGATAAATTGATAAATTTTGACCATTTGATGTGCAATTACAAAATTGTTATCATCTGTATCATAATCAAGCCATATAGTTCGCGGATCATACTTCCGACACCATTCTTTCACGGTAGCGAGACGAACTCTAATAGCAGCAGATGATTCCATTTTATTTAGTGTTGAAACCAGTTACTTCCCTTTAAGGAAGTGTTGGTCAGGTTTTTAAGTCTCTTATTTATGTCGATTGTTGTTCCGATGAATATGAGAAAGAAAAGATGTTGAATATTTAGATACAATGATTTGCCTCATCATATGACATAATGAAAGACAGAAAAACAGACAACGTGACGAACTGACGATCAAAAGATAATATAAAAAAAAAACTCTTTATAAAGTAGGAAAAAATTATTATGTCTGGATAATCGAGATGATAAAAATAGGGGGTAAAACAAGTTGATAGAACAGCTGACCGAGTAAACAGAATAGCCTATTTTACGCATGTTATTGTTTCAATAATGTTTTGATTTAGGTCATTTTAGACACGTAATGATTTATATAGGCCAATGTAACATTCAATCTGATAAAAATGATTCGCACTTTTACATTTTCGGTACCGAGGATGATATTCTATTGGAATGAAAATGTGCAATTACCCGGTAAACTTAGACGTATTGAAGAAGATACCATTGACAGGAATTCGTAGGGCTAACGGAAACTGACTTGGTGTAAGACTAATAGGCCCCATTACACTTATAATAATAATGCGAAAAATAATCATGATATTGCGTCAGTTCATTTTGTATGAATACTTGTTTATTATACTGATCGATAAATTTGTACACGATTCCATATTTTTAATGCTATGGAGGTACCAAGGATGATATTCTTCTTGAAGAAAAATGTGCGATTACCCGGTAAACTTAGACGTATTGACAGGAATTCGAAGGGCTTACGGTAACTGACTTGGTTTAAGACTAATAGGCCCATTATACCCGTAATCATAATGCGAATAATAATCATGATATTGAGTCAGTTGTGTGAATACTTAATTGTGATTGTTTTGTTTGTTTTACGTAAATAAATATCATTGTCTTTCCCTTGCATAGATTTATTAGTATTGCCTCTCAACGGAAATGAAAAAATTGACGTCGTGAACCATGTGTATCATATCTGATGAATAATTAGGAAAACAATGGATTATATTAAACCCAATTATTCTGGTAACTGTATTTCTATTCAGGCAAGACTCGATTATGAATTGAGGCATGTCATCAAGCATGACAATCAATTGTTCCTACTATAAAAGCCATCCAAAATACTTGCACCGAGATCATTATTTTTGGTACCTCTCGTCTGCACGTAATATTTTCCATGCAAATAACACAAAAATTAACTTTAACCATTTAAGTTTTATTCAAATTTTTCACAATAAATATTTACCTCGATGAAGGTAGACAAAATGGCGGATCCTCAACATCGATTTGCGGCATTTTCGTCGGGGAAAAAATACTCATTTTTTTTTTAACTGTATAGAGTGCACACCCTCTCTTTGATGGGGCCGTTTTAGGGTAAAAACCTGCTCATTATATTTCCCAAACAATTCCGCAAAAGGCATAATGACAGGCCTACGTTTGAAATTCACTTTGAAATCTAACCTGGTGTGAAACCGGTGGTATGATTCTAGTCGACGGTGGTCTAGACCAGGGCTTATTTGGATAATTGTTGTGTCAAATTTAGCAATTATTCATTCTCCAAAATCGATTTCTAAAACGCAATATTCAACAACAACACAATATTATGCCATTATGCTATCAATATACTGAACAATATACCCAACTGCAGATACGTTTGATATTTGGTCATTTTATACCAAAATTTCACTGAAGAACCATCTGGCTTGGTTTACATCTAGAGACCTTCAGCTTTTTAGTGGTGGAGAGCATTTGTTTCTGGGTTCGATAGTTTTTTTTTAAATAAGATTTAAGAACACAACTTGTGCCACATATCTGGGCCTGTGGCCTTTAAAGAGTTAAGTTACAACATGATTAAAGTTAGATTTATTAAACCAATGGTAAAAGGGAGATGAATCCATTATTGTATTTATAAAAAATTCAGACTACAATGGTTCAGTCTGATAAACCATCTGATGCCCTAATAATACCAGGAAATCAAATACACTCTATGATTGAGTGTATTTTTTGGAAATCATAAAGTAGGTGCAAATTTGAAGCTGTCAGTATCCATAATAATAATGAAACCTTAATTAGGTATTTATTGAAATATAACATCTTAGATAATAAAAGTAAGATTGTAATACCAGGTAATTGATAACATTTGACACTGGTGGTAACTCACTCTGTCATAATAGAAAACTGACTAGTAGGTTATTAATTAGACACAATCTCTCAATCATAGTTTAATACTGTAACTGAGTTAAAACTTTTACAGACTGCTAATTTTGAAATCATTCAAAAACTGCTTGAAGTGAAGCCTGTATAGTCCAGATGTGGTACATTATTTCAACATTTTCATTTTATCTTTTATTGACTCTAGGGATTGCACAAGGAATTAAACAGGTCAAAGGTTAGTTATATTAAGCCAATTGGTCAGTAGGTGATCAGGGCCTCAAGTCATAGGGAGTCAAAGAGTAATTACAGAACAGTAAATTAGGACAGTAGGGGTCAAGTTAGACCAATAGGATTCTGCTAATGTGTTTATTGGAAGCAAACCATCTGTCAGCATGCTACAAGAATCACAATTCTTAACTTTATTTTGGAGATTTTTCTTTGACAAATCAGCCCAGTAGGGTTTCCAACATTCCCAAATTATGTTGTTATCAGATTTACAATTTTCTGAAGAAAGAAGGGTGAGAAGAAGTACGGTACTATTAAACTAGTGTGAAGATTTCTTGTATTGTGAATCTGAAATCAAATTCAGTTGAAAGGAAATTTACAAAGTTTATATGTGGAATTTTATATGTTACTCAATGGAAATGTGATATAATATTCAAGAGAGTGTATACACTACCGTATCAGAATTTTGGCTGGCAGATATCTTTATATTCCAGAAACAAAGAACTTTTTGTTTTATTAATCTTACAAATCATGATTTCATTGGCATAATATGGTGGATTGTAATGGAATAAAATCTTAAAATACTAGAGATAAACTTGAATCACCTGCAAAACAATTTTATTTGAAATTATTCTTTTACAGCTGAAGAGATGGTTTGTTTTCAGTGTATATTGTACTAGATTGTGTTTCTAACATGTGAAATAATCTTTAAGTTCCGTTATTATAAAACTAAATGGATAAAATACAGGAATATATTCCTCTGATTATGGTGTCTGAAGGTATATTGATTCATTAGTTCATTCATTCACATGATTTCTGTTGCATATATTCAGGGTTTCTGTAGGCTGTACAGTGTTGAATTATTCATTTATTTCTTCATATTCTATCAGTTCCATTTAGAAAAATTTCTTATTATTTTACCAATTGATTTTCATTCTGCTTCTGTTTTATTATTTGCAGCATCTTTTCTTTCATTAATTCCATCTGTTGTTCATTCATTCATTCTTTGTGAGTTCTTATCTTCAGGATATAATTAAACTCAGTACCACCTTACTTTCTGATATCAATGTCTAAAAATAGATTCCAGGTGCTGATTAATACAAACTGAACTAAAAACATTACCATAATATAAACATTACATATACATTACATGTGCATTGCGTGATCTGTGTTTATTTTACAAAAGCCAGATACACTGTTAATACCATTTGCTTGTGTTCTTTTAGTTTTGGCCTCCTTTGTGTTTAGTTTCTGCACGGATTGTGAGCTATTGATTAACATGTGCATATTGTCAATATAAAATTTCCATTTCATACTTTATAATTAGTCTAAAATATTTTCTTGCATTGTTACTTCGTGCAATTACCTAATTATGATCTCATTTTATTCAATGAATTCTTTTGTGTATAGAATTCCTAAAAAAAACTGAAATTGGCCAACCATTATTCTCGGATCCTGGTCTGTGTTCAAGGAAATACTGTTGACATATTTTTAATTTTTATAAGAAAGTTGGCTCAGTATAGAAATAATTTGATTTATAGCCTTAATTATAATTAAAGGTATTTATTCTTTAGAAATGGATACAGTGGTAAAGTTGTAAATTTATTCAAGTATCATTATATAATGAAAATTGTGTGGATTATTCGGAACATATCTTTGGTCTCCAAAATCACTTAACACTTTACAGAAAACTACCTTCCCCTGGCACCACCACTGTCTGTTGATTTGGTACTTTTAACTGGCTTAGTCAGTGTACAAGGTAGATAGTTGAATTCCTAATGTAAGGGAGTACTGGGATATCATATGTCAAGTAGATAAAGAAACTCTACAGACGGCAAATTCAAAATGGAGTCTTTATCAATTGTACACCTCTTTCATTCTGGAATTTAATCTGTCAAAAGTTCATCATTGAAAACACTCAAGTTTGTGTTTGGGATATATTTAGTTTTTTGGTAATTTTGAGATTATTCTGTTATATTGTAAGTATTTAAAGTTTTCTTGTTAATTTGTATTTTTCTTGGCAATTGATAGCTTTTATTTGGCAGCTACAAGTAGGTTTTTGTACTTTCTCTTGTCAGAAAGTAATGTATTGATACCTCACATCAAATCTATTGTATTTTACTTCTAAATATGAACATTTCTTTAAGTTTTTCCTCTTAAGTTAAAGATGTTTTGATTTGATTAAATTCGATTTCTGAACACTTTCACAACCTAAAAAGTCTAAAACTGTTAATGATTCCATGACAACAAATTTATGCTTTGGTATTTGCTTTTTAATATATTCCTACAAACATGTAATGGATTTCCAACTTCTTGAACTATTTCATTGTACAAAAGCAAAAGTACAAAAAGACAAGGCATTATTTTTTTTTACAAAGAAATTATTCAAGACATCAATTAAATCGGACATGTACTGCCATGGCTGTGACACAGTTATAAAGAATATAGGTTATATTTATACACAAAAACAGAAGTCATCTTGTAAAAATATTAACAATGATATATAACTCACAGTTCTTTGTTTCTTGTCCTTCATATGATAACCAGCACCATCTTGATCTTGTGATTAATGTTTATACTTATCAAATAATTCACCTAGTAGTCTTGTGATTAAAGTTTATACTTATCAAATAATTCACCTAGTAGTCTTGTGTTTAAAGTTTATACCTATCAAATAATTCACCTAGTAGTCTTGTGTTTAAAGTTTATACCTATCAAATAATTCACCTAGTAGTCTTGTGTTTAAAGTTTATACTTATCAAATAATTCACCTAGTAGTCTTGTGTTTAATGTTTATACTTATCAAATAATTCAGCTAGTAGTCTTGTGTTTAAAGTTTATTCTTATCAAATAATTCACCTAGTAGTCTTGTGATTAATGTTAAACTGATAATACTATAATGTTCATTACACTTTTATTCACAGTAACTAAACATATTAAAACCCCACCAATCCTATCATCTTTTCTATCACCCTCCTTTTCCCTCGCCCTCTCTCGTAACCTCTCCCACATAACTCTTACATACTTCTATCAGACCACAATTACATCACTAGCAGACGACATTGACATTAATACATATAGATAAACAATCTCCCATTTAACTTTTTATGATAATGAATTAAATAACATAAAAGAAAAGACCTACTTGGTCTAAGTGATAAACGATTTAGTACAGTACCTAACAATAAACTTATTGTATATAAACTTGTCCGGAATTAAGAACATCAAGCAATGGTTTACTTGTAGCACCCTTTTTAGTCAAACAATCTGCAATTTGATGGATGCTTGGAATCCAACTAACTTTGGAAAGTTCTCTATTTGCTAACATTTGTTTGATACTTGCTATATCTATGCGAAGTCTCTTTTCTTGAACAAGCTTGGTTGAATATATATTTTCAAATATTGACTTATTGTCAGTATAACATAGAAGTGGAATGATATTAGATTTAACATTTTTAAAAAGCATTTCACTCAAAAGAGATCTTATGAAATAAGCGGTATCAAGACCATCTACTATTGCTAACGTCTCAGAGGCAATGGTGCTCTTAACCACTCGACGGATCTTTCTCGATGACCATGCTATTGGTGCGCATTTATTATCTGTACCAACTAACAGTACAATATAGCCTTCAGCACTAGATACCCCATCACTCATATTTGCATAAGAGGCATCTGAAAATACTACAATGTTTACATTATTGAGTGAAGACATTTTTGGAAATAAAATTTTACATTGATCTCCCTTTAATTTTTTTTTACAACTTTGTTAGCTTTTAAAATGTTATCAATTACAGGTTGCTTGAGTGAAATTGTCAAATCAAGCACATCAAAAGAAAGATCGGGCCTAGATTGGGTTGCAACCCAATTAATCTGGCCTATAGTTTCACGTAACAAGCGAATCTCGTCACTTGTAAGATCATCAAATTTTCGAGCTGCACGTCCTGGCATAAGTTTAATTGACTGAACTGAATTAATGTAATTGTCTTGATGTAATATGATTCCATCATCACATTGATTTATTTCTAGTCCTATATATCTAAATGTATTTTCTTCTATTTTTCCAGTCACAAATTTTTCAGTTACTTTGTCAACCACCTCTTTTTTAAAGTTTGCTGTTCCAGCCCAAATGAAGTCATCAACATGTAAGATGAAGATACCAGCCAATTCACTTTTGTCATCATACCAAAAGAAAAATGCTGGATCAACTATTGATTGAACACAAGATCTGTGTTTGAGTTCTAAGCATACACTTAGAAACCAATTTCTGGACGCATCAGCTAGCCCGTATACGCATTTATTCAATTTCCAAACTGTACCATCACAATTGGCCTCTGGTGGTGGCACAAGAAACACTTCCCTTGAAATTTGATCACCCTGCAGAAAAGCAGCTTTGATGTCAATGGAGTTTGGACTCCATCCAAGAATAGAAATTACTGATAAAAATAAGCGTATTGTCTCTTTACAGGCAGTTGGTGAATCTGATCTAACACTATCTTCTTCAAACCCCCTAGCAACTAGGCGGGCTTTAACTTTCACTGTTCCATTTAATTCTTTATTTGTAAGAACCCACCTTGTGCTGATAGCCTGTTGTCCTATGTCAGGCACTTCTTCATAAACATGAAAGTTTTTCCAATTTGATAATTCATTTAGCTTTGCTTGTTCTGTGTCTTTTGTAGATTCATTATTTGTGATAAACACCTCTGAGCAGTTTATATCTTCAACAGGTTTATATTTCCATTCTAAGTCATCATTCACAAAATCAAGACCTTTGTTTTCCTCAGAAATTGTGTCCTGCACATTTAAATAAGACCAATATTTTCCAGTAGCCTTACCACCACGGCTGACCACTTTTGCATCAATCCAAGGTTCAGTTTTATTGAGTCTATAAATAATGTTATCGTTAACTCGGGGTAACTGAACAGTATGATCATTATCTATATTATTGTCTATTACAGGATCTATATTGTCTCTTGCAGGTTGGATGTTCACCACAGGTACTGGTTCTGGAGCTATATTTTCACCAGGCAATATTTTATCATCAATTTCATCTTCATCGTCGATTTGTTTATTCATGTCACTGCTTACAGGTTTCATGGAAATATCTTCATTGTTTTGGTTTTCAGCAAATTCGTTACCAACGTGTAATAAACGACACGTGGGAACTCTCACATAAACACTACCATGGCGAACAAAAACAATTTTGCCATCTTGGCCAATTACTTTGCCTGGTCCACGCCACTTGTTACTGTCATCACGTTTGAAATAAACCTTATCTCCATGATGAAAAATTTCGTTTGAAACTCGAATCTGATGTCTTAAGGCTCTTCTGATGCGGTCTGCTGATTCTGCTGCTACAAAAGCTCTGCGTCCACTATGAAGGGCATTAAGGTGTTGGGCAAAAGTTTTATTAATTGTACATCCTTCCAAAGCTGGTGGCTTGTCTGAGAAAACAGAAGGAAGGTTAGGATTTGAGCCAAACACCAATTGATATGGACTCCACCCATAAACCATTTGCAGTGAATTCTTAGCATTGACTGCCCAAGCAAGTGCAGTGTTTAATTTCATATCGGGAAAGTCTTCCAAAATCTTTGACACACAATCGTCTACAACTGCATGATTTCTTTCGCATATGCCGTTTTGCCATGGACTATATGCAGCTGTATTCATGACTTCTACATTCAAATTTGCACACATATCACGAAAGTCATCATTGGCAAATTCGCCTCCATTGTCAGCTAAAAACTTTTTAGGTGTTCCAAAACCTCCTCCAATCCATTTTGTCATAACTTGTTCAATTATCACAGAGGGAGTTTTATTGTGTATGACACTAGCTAGAGAGAAACGAGTTGCCATGTCAATCATGTGAAGAAAGTACACCCCATCTTTCCATTTCTTTAAATCCATGGCAACAGCTTGATTAAATTCAGACGCTATAGGCAAACAAACTACAGGTCGTGATGGTGACCTTTTATAACGCTTGCAAATATCACATGTTTGTGACAGCTTATCAATACATTTTTGATAGTCTACATCATACATTCCAGAGTCTTTCAATAATGATTTAAGCCGATCACTACTGGGATGGGCAAATTGTTTATGAAGCTTTTCTATAATCTTATATTTAGATGTAAAAGTGTCGTTTTCCTCGCAATTGTTAAAAATTTCCTTCACAGGAACATCACATTGTTGCAGTTCAATACAATAATGACCAGCATCAGTACATTGAAGATTGACGACGTTTCCAAATATTTCGGCCACATCATTCTCTAAATCTAGCTTAACACTGGCCTTTTTCATAGATGTTTTACTTAATAATAAGGGTATGTCACTGTCTACAATGTCCGTGGTAATAGTACAATTTACACCAGCAATCTTACATGGAAATGTCACTTGTTTGAGTGATTTCATTCGGCAACCGCTTCCAAATTTAAATACAGTTTCACTATCATGTTCAATTACCTCTTGTAACTGAGTAGAGTTTAAACTATCGGTATAACATTTCATCCAGTTTGATCCTGCCACGGTTGACGTACATGCACTGTCTAACACTGCACAATTGATTGCCTGACAGGTAAGTACTTCCAACTCCTTTTGCAGATTTCCTGTGAATAAAACAGCCTTTTCAGTCTTAGTCTTAGAATTTTCATACGCATCAGGACAATCCCTCACCATATGTCTTATTGATTCA
Organism: Nipponacmea schrenckii; assembly: GCA_030562195.1. Taxonomy (NCBI): domain Eukaryota; kingdom Metazoa; phylum Mollusca; class Gastropoda; family Lottiidae; genus Nipponacmea; species Nipponacmea schrenckii. Next base: position 34,700,893 of record JAUJPP010000005.1, read on the forward strand.
CAGCTCCTACACTTTAATGGATGACCATCAGCTCCAATTGGATTAACCTTTTTAATATATCCTTCTCTTGCTCTGTTATTGTTAGGAACATATCCACGTCCATATCCAAAACGTGGCTTCCTACCTCTAAAATTGTTACTTTGCCACCTATTACCAGTGTAAAAGCTCTGTTCATCTTCTTCACTAACAAGAGTAGGCGCCTCCAGTTTGATACTCTGTTTAGTCTCATTCTTGGTATTTGAAAAAGCTTGTTGTCCAAAAAATTTCTTTAGAGAAGAACTCATTTGAGTAAATAATGTCTCTGTCTTAGAATAATCAACTCCTGTTAAAACCAATTTGCGTTCTTTATCATCTAGGTTTGCATTGTCCAATAATTTAAAGCTTAAAACGGATGTTGGTAATTCCATTTGAAACTTCTTAGTTTTATTATACCTCTTTTCAAACTCTAATACATAAGTTTCCATTTTAACATCTTGTTCACATCTAAAACGATCAAAATCTGTATAAGCCTCATAAGCTTCTGAGAGTTGATCCTTCTTAAATATTTTATCCATATATTTAATCAACTCATCCATACCAGTTTCTGATTTCATCGTATTTAAAGGAATGTCACTAAACACTTTGTCCCTAATTCCACTTGAATCGTTTTCATCCAAAGTCAAGGCCACAGCCAAGGCTTGTTTTGATTTATCCAATTCTGTTAGGCATTGCCAAGCCTTCACTTCATCAACCCATCTTGAATAAGGTTTACTTTCTGTAAATGCTGGTGGGGCTTTGTATGCTGACGCCATTCTTTGTTTATATAAAGTTCCCGCTGCCGGTACCACTTCCGGTATACTAAGTTCAAAGGTCACTCTTAAATTTCACCGTGTTCAAATTTATCACTTCTAAAATAGTTACTCCTATAACTGAATCAGTGTCCCATTACGCTTGGAAACCACGCTATTTGCTACCATGTTAAACTGATAATACTATAATGTTCATTACACTTTTATTCACAGTAACTAAACATATTAAAACCCCACCAATCCTATCATCTTTTCTATCACCCTCCTTTTCCCTCGCCCTCTCTCGTAACCTCTCCCACATAACTCTTACATACTTCTATCAGACCACAATTACATCACTAGCAGACGACATTGACATTAATACATATAGATAAACAATTAAAGTTTATACTTATCAAATAATTCACCTAGTAGTCTTGTGTTTAAAGTTTATACCTATCAAATAATTCACCTTATAGTCTTGTGTTTAAAATTTATACTTATCAAATAATTCACCTAGTAGTCTTGTGTTTAATGTTTATACTTATCAAATAATTCACCTAGTAGTCTTGTGTTTAAAGTTTATACTTATCAAATAATTCACCCAGTAGTCTTGTGAATAAAGTTTATACTTATCAAATAATTCACCTAGTAGTCTTGTGATTAAAATTTATACTTATCAAATAATTCACCTAGTAGTCTTGTGTTTAAAGTTTATACTTATCAAATAATTCACCTAGTAGTCTTGTGTTTAATGTTTATACTTATCAAATAATTCATCCAGTAGTCTTGTGAATAAAGTTTATACTTATCAAATAATTCACCTAGTAGTCTTGTGTTTAAAGTTTATACTTATCAAATAATTCACCTAGTAGTCTTGTGTTTAATGTTTATACTTATCAAATAATTCATCCAGTAGTCTTGTGAATAAAGTTTATACTTATTAAATAATTCACGTAGTAGTCTGTGGTTTTTGCAATTCTTTGAAATTCTTTATCCCAAAGGTCTGATATCATAAGCAGTTCTGTGATAGGCTACTTATGTTATAGATCGCTTAGTTTAAACGTGGTATTGCAAGAATCACAGACTTAGAATTAGAATAATACAAACTGATGCTTTCAGTTTCACTAAAGTTAAAGCCCCTTTATGTTTAATTGATTCTCTAACCTAACAAATATGTGGCAACTGGAACCAAGGACAACTCAGAACATTTTTTTTAAAAATTATTATACTCTGACATTAGGGTCACTTAATAATGTTTAAAACAACTTTTTGATTAAATTGAACCATGAACTGGTTGAATATGATCCCAGGCAGACCTATGTATTTAAATCGTCAGTTTTGTGTAATATCTTATACTTCTCAAGTAGAATCAAGAATTAAACAAGTCTGTAGTTAATATAAAATGAATCATAGAAGTATCATCATGATAAAAGTTTGCCAAGCTATATTTTTATAACATGGGTGATTGAGAGTATTTATATGATACACCTCAATGTAATATATTTATATATATATTTACAATTCTTCTTCTGTTGATTACCTCAGGTGTGCTGCCAATTTCTCCTAAATGATTGTAGCATAAGTCATGTATGACTTTTAAAGGTGGGTTTATACTTCTTACGGCGTTTAACGCCATAAAACGTTTTTACACACTGGGATACGGTGTTTGGCGGCGGTCTTCAGCGCATCGATTAATACTTACATCACTAGCGAGACGCTCCATTATACGGCGTATGACTGGGTCACTTTTTCCAGGGTTCAACTGCTTTGAACTTTCCAGCGTTTACGCTAGCAAACGCCGGCAATCAACCAATCACAAGTAGCTATTGTATAACACAGACAAGGAGTGATTTGGATCTTTTCTTCAAACATTGACAACGCTGATATCAGTTATGTAATTCCATAGTTTATGACATGAATACGCGATGTATCTGTCTGTCTATAGATAGAAAAGACATATATAGAAAGAAAAAGACGTTTCTACTTTAAGGTACATGTAAATTTGAAGGGATTATGCGATTTTCGTACATTTCATGTACTTCTGTAGACTATTTACATATATTCAAGACCCCAAAAAGGTCTGCGCATACGGGCGTTAGCGGGCGTGCATTTACACTTAAGACCAGCGTGGCCAGGTCTGGTGTTTTACGCCCCTAACCAGCGCAATGTTTTACGGTGTTAAACATCGTTAAACGGCGTTTGATGGCGTAAAAAGTATAAACCCAGCTTAAAGCGTCAGTCCAGTGTTTTTTTCATATTAAGGTTATTACATGTAGTATAGGGCTTAAGCAGACTATATGGGTGGGCAATCTTTGTTATAGAAACTTGTATCAGAAGTATGACTATAGTATATACTTTATTATAAATATAAAATTTATCTTCTGGATGGAAGCCACACGTTAAATTAAATTAAAAATCTTTTGTCTTCCTTATCTTTTAATATAAATATAGACTTGATTTCACTTTTACAACAGTATATCAACTGACTTGAGATAGACATGAAGACAAATTATCCATAACACAAATAGTTTTAGAATTAATTATACTAAATCAATGTAACAAATTACTTACAATACTAAAAGTGATAGATGACTTATTGGAACATGCAATTCAATGAAAGTTTTCAAATAATTGTAGCAGGATTTTAGTGCAGATAGAGAACTAAAGGAGAATTTGAATTACTGCTTAAGTTTTTCTTAGATTTCTTTGGGAATTTTTATTTTATATACATTGATGTATCTAGTGCAAGTACTATTAACTGACCAAAAGACAAGGGGACCTTTGTTCAAAATCAGGAATTAAAGACTTAACAGGTGTAAGTTATCTGGCTATATATCTACAGCTTTCTTCATAGTTTATGAAAGTGTAGAAAGTAAAAAATGAAATCAGATACCCTCCAGAGATTTAAAAAATTCTGAAATTATTAGCTTGTACATGTGTAGAGAATGAGTATGAACCAAAAATTCAAACATATGTTTTACAGTAAATTTCACTCCCTGAATTTTTGTCGGACTTTGCTTACAAATCTCAGTCATTTTTTTTCAATTTCTTTTATTTTTTTTTATTTTTTTTTAGAATGTTAACTTTGGAAATACACCATAGGCCTATTACTTTAAAAACATTATATGAAACAACATGAATTTAAAATATATAATATAAAAAAAAAAACACTAACAACAAAACAAAACAAAACAATTTAAAACTAATACAGTTTATTAATGGTACATGTAAAAAGTGTAAGAAATAACCAAGTGTGCAAGATCAGAAATTTCATAAAAACACTAACATTGACACAAATCAAACAAAAAACATATTGAACATTTAAAACATTACATCAAACATAATGGAAATGATATTTTGATATACTTTCTACTTTTATTTTTTTGTACATTACAGAGTTGCCGTATGGTTGGGAGAAAGTTGAGGATCCACATTTTGGTACCTATTATATCGAGTAAGTTCATTCTCTTTTGGTTTCATGCATTGGAACTATCTTTATTGTCAACAGCGTATTCTTACGTAAATAAAGACCAACTTTGAACAAGCTAATTGACAAGATTTTTTATTTGTAAGTTCATTAATATCTATTTTATGTTTCCTTTCTGTAGGAAACAGAAGGATATATTTCGAACATCAATACTATTGCTCTGTATGCCTTATATTTTGATTTTTTGGTTGTTATTTTTCAGTCATGTGAATCGTAGAACTCAATATGAATACCCTGTGATAGATAGTAAACATAATGTAACCAGTCAAGAAAACTCAGGTAGGTTGTCCTGCTCCTCTAATACTTTCACTTTCAGACTCTTTCTACATCCACTACTTATATTCTTCTACATCATATTCAAACCAGATTCTTGTATTAAAGAGTTGTCACATCTGTGAATAATTATAGTAAGCTTTGATTACTCAGCCTCATAAAAAAAACTATAACATTAATCATGTATTTTTGTTATAATTAGCATCATATAATATTATAATAGCACCTATCAATAAATATCTGGTTAGGTATATTTATGACTAGATTTATTTGAGTATAATTGGCACACATTTATGTATTAAATGGTAAAAAAACAGCAAACAAACATAGTGGTCAACATTTTCAGGAAGAGTTTAAATGGTTTATATTTAAAACTGGGATTATCTAATATCTATATAATTATAAGGTCTTATAACTTATTAAATTTTTGATAATTTTGAAAGGAAAAGTGTTATTGTTTATTCTAAAATGATTGCTGCAGCAACTTAAACCTTGTTTCCACTTAGAATTGTGAACTTAAGCTAGTTTTAAAGCCAGCTATATTGCTTAACACACAGTGTTTCCACTGAGTTTATCTGGTTCCGCTTTAGTCTCGATCAAGTGACAGATCAAAATGTACATGACTACCGCTGTTGTGTGTGCAAACGTAAACTAGTTTTCTCTATTACCCAACGAGAAAAAGCCAGCCTTTTGCATATCCACTTAGATGTCTTCAAAGCTAGCTTTCATTCGGCCCCGATAAATTGCCAAAGGCGAAAAGGGAGGATTTTGGAACCAAAACTTTAATGGTTTGGCAATTTAACAAGTTGAAATACAGAAAAGCTTGCTAAAAGCAGGCTTTTTTTAGCCAAGTAGAAACGCAGTTATTTTACCTCATGATAAGGACCTTATTGATATTATTTCTTTCAAAGTGTTATTTATATAATAATCCTACATGATATATTTAAGGTGTTGAAGTCAATGGTAACAGTACTCTACCTCGATCTACTAAAACAACAGACAGTACTAAACGCTCTGTCAGTGAATCTGATATGAACAATAAAATGAAAGCAGGTATGTGTTTAAATTAAGATTATATTTTAGATTTAGAGTTGGATTGTTACAAATATTGTAATTCATATTGTACACACTAAATATGAGACACTTGCTACCCTACCTGAAGGTCCAGGAACCAATGCAAACAGGTTGAGATTATTTTTCAACCCCTTTTTCCACCTACCAGCAATTCTGGTCAGATTAGGTTTCTAGAAGAACTGAGACTGGGACTGTGGCCTTGTGTACTACAGGTTGTACATTTAAGATCACTCATTGAAATAGAAAAAAAGAGCAGGGTAATGCTGCAAAATTACGTTAATTGTCCTCTGCATATGCGTTGCAGTCTTAGTCATGTAGATAAGTATGACGACGTAAAATTCATTTTCCATGTAAGTATCTTGCATATGTTAATATCATAAATTAGTGAGTTAAACCAGCCGTATTTTAATGAAATTCAAATTTTTTTCAGAAATTGAATTATTGTCACAAAATATAATTTTTCCTATGAGATACTTTTATAGGGGCACTATTAACTTCTATTGAATGTAAAGTCAGACCTAGTTAGCTATATTTTTGAGTTGCTGCTGTAGAAATTGTGGTAAATTTGACATATGATCTGAAGTTGTGTCTACCAAGCAGGTATTTCCTGTTACCATTCAATCTACCAGTCTATACACTAGGCCTTACATCTTGCTTCGTGTATATCTTTCTGAAAGATAACTTGCTTTTATTTTTCGGGTAGGAAATGCCCTATAATGGCATACAACCTATTAATAAGTAAGGTGTTGAATATGTTGTTGAATTTATTTGCCAGGAACAATGGTTTTAATTCCTCCCTTTCTAGATATGGCTGAATTTTGAATGGCCTGTTGAAGTGTTTAGTTGATTCCTTGTGATGTGATGTGTTATTCATTTCTCTTACTTAAATTCTGAGTTGAGCTCAAATATAATGGTGGTACTATAATTTGTTTGATAATATTTCTAATTAGAAAACAGTTGTAGCTGCCACCTGTTTCTTATCTCATTATTTACAATCTACAGTCAGAGAAAAATAGTGTGAAATGTGAAGACAATAGAAGTATGTTTCAATATTCTGTTGATATAGGTAATGTTATAAGAAAAGTCCAGGTTGATAAGGATGACATATATGTCATCCTTATCAACCTGAAAGCTCTTGGTTTTATAGAATAAGTACAATAGAAGTTGGTGGAAGACCATATTCACAAAATACTTTTTCCTCAAATATGGATTTCTTATTCCATGGTTCTTTGTTTTTGAAACTACTTCTCAGAGTTGTTCTCTAGCTTGTGAGAAGATTATCAAGCATATAAAGATGTTGTTTGCGTAGACTAGCTAATTGGGTTATAGGTTGAGTTAAGAACTTAAGAATGTTTCATCAAAATAAAACCGAACAAGAACCTTTATTGATCAGAGGCAAGGAATATATATAAACTCAAGTGTTTATTTGACTTGCAGAAGATAACATGGTAGCAGTATGTGAAATGAGAATGTCAGAGTACCCCCCTCTACCATCAATTGTTTATTGTTATGTTTAAATAGCAGGAATCTGGCTGCCATTCTGATACTATATATAGTTACACTTGAATATGACAAAAGAGATAGCTCTTTGGATATTCTGAAGTCTTTTTTTTTCTATAACAGTTGGCTTAATTTTGAATTAGTAATGATAAAAATTTCAAATTTCCATCAAATTAATAGATAGGAATGAATTAAATAAAATGAAAATTTGTTGTTCTACATTGATGTGTGATTTTTTAGTTGATTATAACTTCTTCCTATCTGAGAAAATAGATCAAGTATTTACCATTTGTGGTAACAAATTACCATGGTTTAACACATTTCTAGTTTGACACAAGGGCGTTCTTATAGATTTGGTCAAAAATGAAGAGTTGACTAACAAACTTTTGAAAAATTAAAGAGTTAAGGAATCTTTCTCTTTAGAGAATCCTTGTTTCGCTCCTACGCGTTTCGTACAATTTGTACTCTTCAGGGAGACTGTTGCTACTGGGCCGCATTCCTTCTATTTATACCCTATGGTGGATGGAGGCGCTTCATGGAGGACCTCAGTGAAAGCGCTACTGTTGCTTGGTTGCCAAGACGTAATAACAATGGCGCGGAGGCGTGCCATTTGTGTTTCTTTTTTGTGGAAAATGCCAGATTTTTGGTATTTTCTCTGGATTGATGCTTGGTATCTAGTTGTAAGATATTGGGGCACTCTCTGATCATTCATTCCTCATATAGTTGAGGTTTGAGGAATCAGTTGTCATTTTACTTTGGGGTGAAAGCCAGAGATGCCCTTATTGTAGCGTGTAGGTCTATGTCTGACAGAGGGGTGAGAGTGTTTACTACACTACGTGTGTAGGTGGGCCCCTCTTGTAAATAGTACTCTTTTATTATTTGTATTTGGTGTGTGATCTTGTTGGTCACACGTTTTGCCTGGTGGATGATGAAGGTTGTGATCCCGTTGTTCACAATATAGGTGGACACTTATAGAGTAAATCAATCAAACTTTTGAGTTTAGCAATGTTAACAAGTTTATGGTAGGAATTTTCATCACTTTCCAATGTGTTAACAGTTGTTGCCAGCAAGACAAGATTTGTTTTATATACTGTATCCTGGGGTGTGCATCTATTTTTATTTTTTGTTCTATATATTTGAGATAAAACTTAGATTTGCCAGTTGTGTTAACAAATTATTCTGAGAAAGTATAAATTCGACTGACACTAGGGAAATTCTGAGGATTGGTATGATAAGATTCTAATTGATGATAACTTGAAATATCTGAAATTGGAATTTTTCCAAGCTTTCAAACTTGGTGATCTAGAGATCTTTTTGTCAATTTTATTTCATCCAGTGCTCTGAATACTTTTTCTTTGTTGTTGCTCCAGCAGGGCTTCAGATTTCGGACATAAAGAAGCTTATTCATGTATTTGCATAGTATAAAGAGCACATTAAGCAACCTCTGAAAAGAAGAGAAATTCTATTCTACAAATACTTTCAATTCCAATACATTTGACAGGCATTCATGGTATGATACTATGATCTATAACTGGTTGTTATCAATACTCACTGACCTACAGCCATGGATATGTATTTAATCTTTAACCTTTTCATGGTTTCTGTTGTATATATTAGCTAGTGGTGGTCTAAACGTTCTATAGGTAATATATCTATAAAAAAAAAGACTGGTTGTTTTGACTGGTGGTTAAAGATAGAGAATGTTTGACCACTTTGTTCTACCTGATAAATAAATAAATATATCTCTTCACCTACCATGTTGATAATACTTAGTAAAAACTGGGAATTTGATTTTAAATAATGATATGACAGAAGAGAGGTATCCATCCTATCTGCAAGATGATGAGGCCCAAATTCTTTGTTTCACTTAATTAACATTTCATGTCATATGCACTGGAATATAATGATAATATTATTCAGCAACTTCCTCTGGTCTATGACAGGTTTTAGTAGGCTATACAAAACAGTACCCACTGCTTGTGTTGTATCTAATAACTACTTCTAATGTTGAAAGTTTTAATGATATAACTTATTGTTCATGATGTCTGAATAGAATGAATAATTATACACACAAAGAAATAAAAAATTAGTCTTTGCCATCTACTGTCAAATAAATATCAATGTTTAGTTTGAAATTCAATATATACAGTTAGATATATTCAAATCTGTGTTTTCACTCATACATTTTCTTATCTTTTACAAAATTTACTGAGTTTAAGACACACTGGGGACTGATCATATTACTGAAATATTATAACTAATGGAAAAACACTGTTTTCAAATAACCCAATTAGATCACAGGCTCACAGCTGATTTTGGTGTCAAAAACTTTCTCAAATATTCGCCAAATCTGTATTTCTCATTTCTTGTCATAGCAGGCTACTGAAGATTTTCTGTCTGTGATAATAGTTTGTGAAGAAGTATATTTCCTAGTTGATATCCTGTTTTAGTGCATGTAGGGTGGAACTAGTTTTATATTTCATTCCAAAGTGGTTAATATTTTAATATTTCTAGGATTATAATTCAGGAATGTTTGTTGGAGAAATGTGATGTTTTATGCTGAGCCTAAAATATGGAAATTTTATAGCAGTGATTATATATATTTAATACAAGTGGTTTTATGCCGAAGCTCTTGTTGAAATTGGATAATATTATTTGGTCTTGTGTGGCAAGATATGTGAAAAGTGGGTTACTTAATTGAAGAATTAGGTCATCTGCCCATAGGTTTCCATATGTCCCTGGGTCTTAAGTTTTAGCTGGTTGTTGAATTGTCTGGATTGGAAGTAAAAGCCATGAATATGTTTTGATCATGGCCTATTTGATGATATTCAATATGAAAAAGAAATAAACAAAGAAAGTATTAGTTATTTTCAGGCTGTTTTTGTTCAGTGATAATCTTTTTGGCATCAATGGCTGTAAAGGGATATTTACTATTTCCACCTACTTAATATATATTATTTCTCTGTTTGTGTTGACTGATATTTATATTTTCTTGTTTTCTGTTCAGTTTGTAATATGTTTGTTGGTAAATAAATTCATTTTGGAATAAATGTAACACTAATAAATCTTCTATATAGCATGTTTTCTTGAATATATATAAAAACAAAATAAGTGTGAAATACAATGTATATCTGAAGAAATAACAGTTTTATGTAATTTATAGTTGAATGGCAAATATATGAATATGTGGTATGCTTACTTTTTGTTTTCAGAATAAGTTTTATAAGTTGTGGGTCTACTGTTTATAAATTAACTGTATAGGATTTGAGTTAATAGACTAGAAAATTAATACCAGTTTTACTTTAAAATATTATAAACGTATAATGATCAACTGAAAATGATAAATCTTCTAAAGCTAGTTGATAGCTATGAATAACTAATTATTATTAATTATTAATAGTTTTCAAGTATTTTCATGATAAAACATCTATTCCAGACTTTAAACATTAATTTTGTTTATTTGAACTTGAAAAAATGATAAAAATTCTTCAATGAATCATGTAGCAACTAAAAATACACTTCATCTCTGATCAATTAGTAGATTGATTTAATATCAAAGTTGTCATTTCTGATAATATTCTTTTCATGAAGCCTGATTATAAGTTTTTATCCAATATTTGTAATTTTGCTTGGTTTATTAAGTTGTTTTATGGAGTACAGATGAGTAATGAGAGACCATGCTCAATTGATAATGACAGGAAAATGGTTTCTGGCCTGATTTATGATGAACATGTGATGGGCTGAAAACTAGCTGGCAAATACATTGTGATTTTCAGTGAAGTGATTTGGACAGTTTAGACTTCTATTTTGTAAAAATAGGATTTTTTCAGTATCTAAAAGGAGATTGGGAAACAGGCTTATTATTTTAGTCTTTATCATCCTTCTCCCAGTTCTTTACTGAGTTTACTTTTATAATCAAGTTGTTAACATAAGAAATGATAGCAGTGATAAGAATAAAATAAGATTGATATATGCATTGTTTTGGATTCTTTTATACACAATCTGAATTTTATAATCTTTATCAAGGTCATTTTTCAAGGCCACGTATGATATTTAGGAAACTCTTGGTAGATATACATACAAGTTTGGAGTGAAATATAGAGACAGAATATTAACCTGAATATTAAATAATATGGATTATACAACTGTTATATTATAATAGTGATTGTTAATATAATTATAAAATGTCAGCCCCTATGAATGTAATGGAATTATTTGGATATCGTGGTATTTATGAAAATGATATTCTTCAACTGTTACTCTCAGGTAAATATAGAGCCCAGGGTTAAAGTATTTTAATTACGTATTTCGACTTTGGCGAAAACGTATTTTAAGCGTTCGGATTATTTTATTTTATTTTATTTTATTTTTTTTTGCGATTCTCAGATGAGTTTGCAGACAAACTGGTAAAAGGTACAGAAATTCTAAATCTACAGTTGATCTTAGAATGATTTCAATAATCAAATAAAACAAAACCGGAAGTTCTATCTCTGACCGGAAGTGAGAATCGGAAGTTGAGGTTTTTTTGCTTTAGCAAGTTTATTTTCAGTTCGATTTCGACCAGAGTTTCAGATTTGAAAACTTCAATGTATTTGTAAACTAACAATTATAGATTTTATGCAAATTTCAGACCGTGATTTCTCGTTTAATATAGATTGTAAAATTTAGCAGTTGATAGGCGATATGATTATGAATTTTGAAAAATTTTGAAAAAAAAAAATTCGACTTCCAGTTAAGCCTCAAATGATGTAATTACGTAACTTCCGGTCTATAACAGCTAGGTGAAAAGTGAAAACTGTTTTATAAATCACTTGTCAATAGTGATCGATTACTTAAAAAATTCATAGAGTTAAGTGTACTTAAATACAGCAAAAATTGATAATTTTCATATTTTCGCCATTTTTAACCGTTACGGAAGGTGTGACCTTATTATTTTATGAGTTTGAAAACTAGGTCAAATGATATTCAATATATTGTCTAGATGTAGGTCATTGCAAATTTAGCCTACATTAAGGCTCTCGAAATACGTTCATAATTGTAAGCAATTCTAGTTTGTTCTTGTTGCTGAAGAGTTTAGAACCTCTTTGTATAACACCCTGGATCTGAAGATTTATGTGTTAATAGGATTGTAAAAAAATCTTATTATCTGACACTGATAGCATTTTATTTTCACCATTCCAATTGTCAGTCTGTTGTAGTAGTTGTTGCAGTTCCTCTAAAAGTAAGGTTTTGCTAAGTTAAAAGTACATGTAGCTAAATCCTAATCCTAGATATTAGAAAAGAATTAACAGCCTTGTGTGATAGTGAAATTGTCAGACAAGACATAGTTTGAGTAGAATTGCAAGAAGCCCGTTACAGTCCCTGTGAGTAAATTGTAACCTTGAGAGATTGAATTATGGAAAGTTGAGATGCAAAATAAACTGTTTTCTTGGGTGTATATGACCTAAAAAGATAGAATCATATAATTTTAATTTAAATTCTGAAACTCAATACCATGGGTTCAATTTTAATGACTTCATTTTTAACTTTTTCTCATGCTGAAAAAACATATTTGAGAGCTATGATATAACAGTATTATATTCTAATGAGACATGGTTTGAAACAGGCTGGATGTAGAAAATAAAACTCTCTTGTCACTGAGTACAAATCTTCTGTTGAAAATATCAGATGTTAACTAACACTACATAACATATTCTAAACCTTTAACAGAATTTTTAGATTTGTTTTCAATATTCATGACTTCTTGCTTTTTGTGTGTTTGTTTGGAATTGAACAAAATAAATGGTGTCTATCTTAACTTTCTTAAATATTTATTACAATTGGCTACATCATACAAGTACAGCGAACTTATCCTACTCTTTTCCAATTCAGAAAAATATAGGTCCTATAGCCTACATCCTGTTGCTAACAAGTTTATTGTCTCTTCTGATGAAAAGAGGTTTTTTTCCATGTCAACTCTGCTGACCCTTATTACTGTTGAGGGGGATATCATGTTGATTATACCGAATGTCTGTATGGACTTCTGCTGAGATTAAACCCTGGACCTTGATTAGCAAGCATCCAAGTCACCACATTATCCCCCCTTTCCCCCCTCAACCTTATTTAGACAAACATTCAACTGTCTCAGTATTCATTATATTAAAGTTACAGGTCTACTTTCAATGGTGGAGCTTGTGGAGTACAAATACAAAATCTTTTACCACATTTGCATAATATCTGAAACCTATTTCTCTAAGATTTTTTTTTATTCTGATTCCTCCTTTATTATGTATTTATTTAGATTACATCACTCTATTTCAGGTTTGGAAGGAAGGAGACCACACTTTACCAAGAATCCCAGTGATTTAAAGGGGGAATTACTGCAGGCATCATTAGTAAAGAGTTTCCGAGGTTTTGGGTTTACTATTATTGGTGCTGATAGAGAAGATGAAGAGTTCTTACAGATTAAAAATATTGTGCCTAATGGTCCTGCATATCTTGATGGTAAACTAAAAACAGGTATGTTACTTACTTCATTAGTATTCTGCATATCTTACAGTAAAGGTAGAACCCATAATCAATAAATGCTGTATTCTGACATAAAATCAGGTAAATCACATAGATTAGATCATTGCTTGTTTTTTTTAAACTCGGCTTGTTAAAAAAATATGGTCTTTTCTATAAAAAGTAACAGTAGGTAGTAAAATCAATGTTCTTAATTGTTGAATTCATAATTTTATGATTTTTCAATAAAGGTGACCAATAGATTTCCCAGGAAAATAATTAAGTGGTGACAGGTTTAAATTTACTGTCCTTTTGTTCACACTTAACAATGATATGAAATATTTTATATGACTAGAGCTGTAATATTAATAACACAAAAATTGCCATTGCCATGTAAGAAAATTTGATAACTTGAAGAGCCTAATAAAACATAATGATCTCCAACAACAAGATCAAAGTTTTCCTATCACTAGCTGTCAGTTAGCTATTTTGGTACCAGTTATTTTTACTCAGAATTCCTGGATAAATCATTCTACGCCTGTTTTTCTATTGTTATCAGTTCAGAAATAGAACTTCTGTCATGGATGCTTTGTGTAAATTGTTTAAACAAGATAGCATGTGGAGACACAATAGTATTTAAAGTGCTAATAAATATCTAAATAGGTACAATGTAAATGGTTATTTTTCTTCAACAGGTTTTAATTTGATAAGGTTTTTATTTTAATATGTCAGATTGTTTTTCTTGATCCAACTACATGCTAAGAAAGTAAAGTTGTACAGTTTTATATGCATGCTTTCTTTTCATATAATGAAACAACCTATACTAGGTTTTAAGTAGTATTTATAGCACAATTGGAATTTTAACTGATTTAAAATTTAAGTCGAGGCTTTATAAATTAATAAATAATATAAATCATGCTTTAAATTTTCGAGGTGCAAAAATAACCTTTTTATACAACAAAAGCATCAAAGGAAATTTAAACGTCTTATTTACCTCTCTCTTGAACACCATAGCTGTTTGTAATGACTTGAGGCTTCATACTCAGTGTAATATGCTCTTCATTTTTCTGTGGTCTTTGTCAAAATAATAAGAAACTTGTTGAATGTCAAAAGCAATGTTATCTCCCTTTACTTAGATCTTGAAAAAAAAAAAAAAATCCCATACTAATTTTTACCTGTGAGTAATATTACCTGTAGACTTTAATTATTACATCCTGTTGGATATTTGATATAAAAGTAAAGTGTAATTAGATTAATTATAGATAATTAACATCGCATGTTTAAATACATTTGACTTTTGTGATACATATATAGATTTTAAAGCACTAGTTTATACTGTTAGTTAACTTTTACAATCTTATGTTTTAGTAGGATAAGAGATAAATAAATAAATTTAAACACTTGTGTCCATCCAAACTTAATTTTTTTCTAGGTATACCATGGCCAAACACCACCCTATTGTTTCAAGACCATAAATATCAAGGGATATCTTTAATATCATGTGTTCTACTTGATTTAGATCGTATTCTTCTAATACCTAAGCATTTTTCTTGCTACATGCTTCATGAATGCATACATGCTTCATGAATGCATACATGCAGATACACATATAATACAAAAATTTATGTAAATTGTATACATGTAAGCTTATTCATAAAACAATAAGCTATCAATAAAACACATTTTGTGGATAAATAGATTTATTTTTTATTGGAAAATTGTATGCCTTGTTGTAAAAGTTTATCAATGATTTTTTTGTTAAAAATATTTTCTACAACTACCGGTAAACAAAGATTAAAATTTCTGATTGTTTTGTTTCAGGTGATGTTTTGGTTTATATCAACAAGACATGTGTCCTTGGTTATACGCATCAGAACGTTGTCAGTGTGTTTCAATCAATACCACCAGGAGAGACAGTTATCTTAGATGTTTGTCGTGGTTATGCATTACCATCAAATTTAGACGATCCCAACACTCAGATAGTGACTACCGTGGCAGTGTCAGGACCCAATTCAGGACAACTACCACCTGCTTACGGATTCAATGGACTAGATGCTTTAAATACATCACAACGAAGTTTAAAATCATTACCTGATTTAGCCAAATCCCACAATGCCAATAATGCTGATTCAAGTTTCTCTCAGAATAGTTTACAAGGGGAGTTAACTGATGAACCTCCAGATTTAATTATGTCAAAAGCAGAAAAGTTAGTTGTGGATATTGTGCGTGGAAAAAGTGGATTTGGATTTACAATAGCTGATTCTCCATTTGGACAGCGTGTGAAACAAATCATTGACGAACCTCGATGTAAAAATCTTCAAGAAGGTGATATCTTACATCAAATTAATGATATTACTGTCCGTGATATGACTCATTCTCAAATTGTGGCTGTTTTAAAGGAATGTCCTATGGGAGACGTGACAGTTATTACTGTTCAAAGGGGAGGTAAGTTATCTTTTTTTTTTAAAATAATTTTTAATGTTAAAAGAGTTGCTTATTTAACTGTGTGAAGGTTTGTTTTTGAACCCCTGTATTTACTAATGTTGAAAGTATGTTATATTTTTAAAACAAATAATCTGGATGATAGAGACTTTGTTGTTTTCGTTTGACACTTCTGTCTTGTTGTTTGAGACTATGGAATTCTGCACCAACCTCAACTATAGTTTAGTGATCGTTAATCCAAACAATAAAAAATGAAACAATTCACATTCAAGCGATCAAATAAATATCAAAATATGTTTTTAGTCTGGAAACATGCCAAATTATTCCAAACCTTTGGTGTTGTATCACATTAGAAATATTTCATTGTTGGACAGATCTGCCTTTTGAAGTAAGATCTGGGGCTCGAATTAACATTAAGATATGCAGTTTTTGGCACAATTAAAGCTGCTGCATTTGAATTTTTTATTCCTGCTAACAAATAAAATGATTGCTATGGTTTCCAAGAACTACTCTAATGCCTTAATGATTTATTATTCTGTTGTGTTAATAGTGTATAAGTGCAGTACAGTACATCTTGTGAAAATAATGTAGAAACTACAGATATATGTACCGTATGCAACTCAATAGATAGAATCAGGGATCATGATTTGCCCATATATGCCGGACATGACTGACGGTCTTGCCAAAATGACCGACGGCAATTTGCCTCTGTCAGACATTAAGTACCGGTATAGGTTAAAAAAAAAAAATTTTTTTTTACCTTGCTCCAAATTGTTTACAGTAACGTATAGTGATTTTATCAATTAACTCTTTTGTTAATTAAGGGATTACAGGAAATAGGTTAATTAATGAACAATGAAAATCATTTGGCTCGCGGAAACGCTTCATTTCAAAGAGATCGGGACCGTGTAAAACTACTTACTTTATTTACAAACAATAGCGAGTAACACTCTCATGTTTTTCCTTTAATCACTATTGTATGGTTTCAATTGTTTTCCTATATATCATGCCGTTAAATTCCTTATCGGGCATCATTCATTGATATTATCCTTCATCATGTCCATGTTACGATGAATTTGACAGTTCCGATATCGAAAGTAGACTCTTATGCTGGTTATAAATGATTGTTTACATGCTACAGTCAAATTATAAAACGACTTTACGAAACGAAATTGAGAAAATATTAAATTTACACTAACAATCTACCGATATTTTGAAACAATGTCTATATTACATAGAATAAACGATTATCAGAAAATATCGCGAAGACTTCAAAATTTCATTTTTTGTCAAATCAAGGCTTCCGTAAAATTAATCATTAAAAGCGAAAGTAGAGTGTACCAGATATTGTTATGATAAAATTGGTCTTGAGAGATTAATTAATCAGGCAATGATAATATTATGGGGTGAGATTAACGCGTGTCACCGGCAATTAAAATACAAGTCAAGAATATTTTATTGATTTATGGTAAAGAATTTTAACATTGAAAACAGTAGGCCCCGTGAAAATTATGGTAACGAAAAGAAAAAAAATCGATAGATTTGGGTCTCCCGGCGGTAGATTGGGAGACATCTAAAAAAGGTATAAACCCGACAAAATCGGTAGATTACACATGTACTGTATGAGATACCTTCTAAAAACATCGTTTGAAATTGCCCGCAAATGTCCGACTGGGAAAAAAAGTAAATCATGATCCCTGGTTAGAATGATAGATAGAATGTTAACCAAGGCAAGAAGACATATCACACCAAAAGAATTGTTGATGTTTCTGTTACTTTGATTTGAGAATTTTTCGCCACTTTGTGTTTAATTCAATTTAAACAGTGCTAGTGAACAGTGTAAACTGGGAAAAGATTCAAACAAACACCACATTTTATGAGAAATAATTGAGAACAACTCTCTGATTGAATTTACTTGAACTGCTACAGTGAAAGTTTGAGACTATTTTTAAGAAGTTATGTTTAAATGTGCCTCAGTATTTTATTGATTTTATTTTCACTTTGTTTCTTGCAATTTCTCTTCATTTTTTGATACAACTAAATATTCTTGTTGTACTGGTATCAATTGATCCTATGTGTTAAAAAGTTGTAGTGTACGCATCAAATCTACTTACCTACTATAAAAGTAGAAGATTATGATTTCAGAAACACAGAATCTGTTTTGTGTTCTTTGATTAATTCATTCCACTGTTCAATTTCAGGGATTCCCTTTCCAATGAAGGGAAGAAGACCAGTCAAACCTGTAAGTTTGGTTATTATTCATCTTGTCATATATATATGTTAAAACAATGAACATAGGCATTTTATTCAAATAGTGCTAAACAAAAATTAACACAAATTATACAAAATGAGGCAAATAATTCAAATAATTAAAATCATTTACATTACAAAATGAAAGTATTATGTGTAATACCGGTACCGGTATGTAATATCATGCTTTTTGAGAAGCATTTTAATTCTGTTCCACCTGGAGTTCTAGATTATCTTGCCCACAGACACTTAAAGTAATGAAACATTCTCAGATCATTGTAATTTAATGTAGTTTAAATGGACAAGTATTATCTTGACCGGGTCTGAATAGAGAAGGGAACATGTTATAGCAGCCCAGATACATTAATACTGTTATGTTTTATTAGAGCAGAACCAATATTGTTTTCTATATACAATACATGTAATATGAATTGTTGCCACAGTGAGTCATGTACTATGGCACACCACGATTAGGTAACATGTTCATGTCATAGTGACAACAGGTGTTTGTTTACACTCATTAATTTACACTAATGATGGAGTTTCAGTTGCTAAAACATACATCTCAACAGATAGTCATATAGTATTCTAGACATTAGATAAGAATTTACATTGGGATCTATTGAATTTGAATGTAGTGAGGTAAAAATTGTACATTGTGAAAATGTTATCATATTAAATTGTTAATGCAGTGTTTTGATATGATTTAGTGGTGTGAATGTCACACAAACCAAAACAATCCTATTTGTATAGATATTTTATCTGTAACACTTTAATTAATAATGAATCATTTCAGTCTAGAAGTTTTGATGAGAAACCTCGAGGAGAAGGGGGCATAATTCAACCTGGTGCTTATTTTTTTAACGAACACGCCAACCAAAATAGTCACGGTAAGTTTTAACCCAATCCTCCTTCTGCAGTAAAATTTAAGTCCTTACCAAGAATATCACATATGATCGACAAACATTAATAAGTGTTATAATTTTGGAGCATATTTTGGATCATGTTATATTGCTATTCTGAAAACCTTATCCATGATCCACCAAGTAACTGCCATCTCGAAATCATGCTACTATCACATCAGAAATATTGGCCCTACATTACTGAAGATGCAGCAAAAACACTTGTTTGCTTTCTCGTAACTTCTCAACTAGATTACGGCAACGCACTATTAGAAGGCATCCCTGCAGTGGAGATCCATAACATGTGCAATATATAGCCGCTAGAGTTATAACCCGAACAAGGAGATCTGATCATATCATCCCCGTCTTAAAATCTCTTCACTGGCTGCCTGTAGCATATCGGTGCCAATACAAACAATTGCTCTATGCATTTAAACCTCTAAAAGGTGAGGCACCAATCTACTTGCAGGAATTAATAACACTATATAAACCCCGGAGAACTTTGCGCTCTGAGAACATTTTGAAGTTAGTAAAGCCGTCTGTGAGAACAAAAACATACGGAGAAAGATGATTTGACAGAGCAGCTTCTGTCCTATGGAACAAATTGCCATATGAATTACGGAACATGCAAACTGTGTATGCCTTTAAAAAGCATCTGAAAACACATTTGTTTAAACTTGCATTTTAAAACCTGAAACTATGATGATACTTTCTGTAACTGTGATAAATCTAAATTTTTAGTCATTTTATAGAATTATTTCTTTTAAGATCTTATCTATCTATATTTCAGATTCTCACTAGTTCTGTCTTTTTTAGCTTTTTGCTTATTTTATGATTTTATTTTTAACCTAGGAACTGTAAAGCGCTTAGAGTAATTCTTTTTTAGATAAGCGCTATATAAGCACTGTGAAATAATTAATAATAAAAATAATAAAATAACCAAACAGATTAACAAGCCCTACAGTAATTCTATTCTAATCCTATGTAATAAGGATATGTATTAATTCTACTGTTTAATCTCTAGATTTTCCTTTCACTATTTCATCTGTTGATTTAAAGTAGAATCAGTTTAGACTTGTTTCTTCTGGAGGGATTTTAAAGAGGTTTCCTAAATTTTGTTGATCTGCACTGGTATTGTTTCCAGTTTTTGCTTGCAAATCCACTAAATTATTTTTTAAATTTTTTGATATCATACACAGTGAAGCATAGACATTTGAAATGGAATTTTGAAAATTGATGCTACATGTGTACAGATACACATAAAACTTTAGGATCTTTTTAAATCTCTTCGGATGAATGCCCTTTTATACTTTAAAGGACAACTCACTTTGAACATTTTTTATGAAAATCATACAGATATTTTGAAATATTTGAAAAAACAATTCCTCTCAGGACCAGGTGATGAATTCTGTAACAATGACTTGTACTGTAAGCTATGAACTAATTTCCCTAGCATCTGTCATAGATTTTAGTATCATGATAAAATAACTATCAAAGCTTACAAATATATCTCATCTTGGCTGAGTAATGTTGCATTCTGTAATTTAAGACCTTATTTGGACACAGAATAGTTCACTAGTCATTGACAATCATTCCAACTATTAGATATATTTAATTATTAATTTTAGAAAAATATCAAGGGTAAAGGAATGTTCAATTTCAATATTTACTTCTGTATAGGGGGGATAAGTATGGTAATTGATCTGTTTTATCATGGAATATTGTAAGGATCAGTTAATTGGCTATTGATGTTTTAGTTATCCAATTGTTATCTAGGGTTTCTAAACTTGTACACATTATTCAATAACAATTCTTCATTAGGAAATGTAGTAACACATAAGATCAGATAAATACTTTTTCTCGATGAGAAAAACAAATAAACAGAATTAGTTCGTAATAATTTGATTGGTTGTGTCTATTGGATAAACCAATGATTGATAAGGGATTATGTTCTTATGCTACTTTAAATATGAAATGTGATATGACTACCTGAATTATTGAATTCTGTTTGTGTATTTTTCAACATGAACTAGTTATATATATATATAGGATAATAGACATGTTAAGGATTTAATGGAAATTATAAATATTCAACATGCTCAAATGGAAAAGTATTTTATCTTTTTTATTATTGTGTGGTTTTTTCGATTTGTTAGTGAATATAAGGCTTGTAAAAGATGTTTTTTTTGGAACGTGTATTAGGCCTATGTACATTGATGGCATTTGTTTGCATCTATTAAATTTCCTGTCAGAGGTCAACATCACAAAGCTTGTAATAATTTCTAAGAGCCTTTGCGCTAGCAACATCACAAAACATTTTTTGTGGATTGCAAGAACCACAGACATCTAACTGCAAATTCAAACTATGCTACTAGTTTCTTTATTATCATATTTTTTGTTGTTGTTGAAAACCTTGTTACAATCCTATCAAATCTTTGGATCTTTTCTAAGGGTTCTGTATGTATTATAAATACAAAAAGATGAAGATGGGTAAAATAGATGTCTTAAAATAATTCAAAGATTAAAGTGAACAATGAACATCTCTGCTATGAACTAGAATGATTCCTGGAGTTATTCATTTATGAAAATATCAGAGCTACAATTGTGTAGTGTTGAATGCTAATATTCATAATGATATTGAAATTTTTGCAGAAAAATCTGACGAGAGTTTTGCAAGCAGCAACCCGCCATTATCAGTAGGTGAAAGAGAGGCTGATAGATTGAATGAATTATCAACATTACAAGGTAGGTAGAGTTATTTCCCTTGCTTCATATTTATCAGTTGACAATGTTAAAGAGCTACTTCCAATATAGAGTTTTTATTATATACATAGAACGTATAAACTCTGTTATTATAGATGTATTTGTGAGTTGTAAGTATACAGTGATAATGAGTCATTGATGACAAAATGTAATTTAAAAAAATCTTCAATTGCAGCAGGTTTTATATTGCCTTGTATCTGCTCAGTACTCTATTAAAATAACATTCTCTTAGTGACCTAGTGATGACTAATAGCTGTAGCTGCAGTAAGTTAAAGTTCTGATTTACTAGGCTAAGCAATTTTTCCAATGTATATTTCTACAGACAAACTGACAAGCGATTTCTGCAAATGATTATTAATGATAATCAAAATTTCTGCTGGCTTTTTTAATGAATGAGTCAAGAACAGGAAGGATTTTAGTTATTATCCATATATTTATGGATATTCCCTATGTTTAACAATTTTGTGGCTGGCAATGATAACTGTTTTATTATCATAACCTCATTTAACCCCAATGTTACATCATCAAATTTCTTAAAAATTGGTTCAGGTATAAATAACTATAATTATAACTACAGTACAGCAACTTTATAACTTATCTTTATCTGCAGATGGTCGGCAGAACATTTGACGACGAACTGGCGACGGTCTGTAGACGGTCGTCGAAAATTTTGCCGACCGTCGTCAAATTTTTGCCGACGAACTGGCGACCGTCTGCAGACGAACTGGCGACAGTCTACAAACGGTCGCCAGTTCGTCGCCACTTCCAGAAAGAAAATCCATCGCTTTCCGTTGTCAAGAAGAGCTGATGACTGATGTCATAATTTAATGACCATCACGTCATTATCCAAATCTTCATCTTTTGACGCCAAGAATCATAATTCTTTCATGATCGAAATTAACAATGCGCTAGGCCTGCGCCACTACTACTAGGCTAAGCCTATTATTTTGAAATACATGTCATCAGAATTTTTATTATGTACACATGCATGGAAAAAAAACTTAGTTTTGAGTTGATATGCAGAATGTGCCCAATAAAGGCTTCATCAATCTATTTTTTTCGTCAAAAGATTAAACAACGATAGCCAGCCTATGAGACTGAGAGTGACAAGAAGAGAACAATGGGTGGAGCCTATACTTCAACCCTCCACGGAATGCGTGTTGGGGCACTTGGGGTGTAAGCTAGCTCTACAGTAATTTTTTGAAACAATAAAATACTTTATTTGGGTGATCAATAAGGTCTGAGGGTGCATTACTTTGTTCCCGGTAATCAGGCCGTTTCAATGGTTACAAAAAAGGCTACTGTTGTAAGATGTACCTGTAGAAAACCTCAAATAGACCTAGTATGCCCAGTCTTGATTGTGTCCAACCAAAGAACGTAGAAATGTCAAGCCTATAACAGATTATTTAACCATAGAAACTAGGATATCAAGAAGATTCTCAATTTCGATGAAAAGAAAGTGTAACAACCCTTTTACCATGGCTTTTCGGGACTACGCCTACGACCTCGGACTTTATAATAAATTAATTCTCGGGCCACCGGCTCTATTTTTATAATTTTAAATTCAAACTTATAACGGGGGATATTGTTTAAAATCACGACGCCCAACCCAGCCTAAATCTACAGCGGTCAATATAGCAATGATGCTGAACCAGTTCCGACTGCGCTCATTGACGGATTATATATATTTATTCTTCTTTTTTTTTCTCTATTATAATATTAATAGGTAGACATTCATCATTTTGCTGGCACCGACTATTATTATAAATAACTCTATGAGACCCACCTACTTCGGCATATTTCATTCTCATGCATATGAATGAGTATAAATTATAACCAATAAACGCTTTGATCTATTTTCATCATCCAATGGTAAAACAACGATGTCGGGATTGACATTTTGAGAAACCACACCTACTTCTTCGTAACTGCGTGCCAAGATACATGTAGGTCTAAATCTCACAAGTAGATTTGGGCTTAGTTTCGTTTGAAAGCGTCAATCTAAGCACTACTTTTAAGTTCTTTGGGCACCATATTGAAATAGGATTATCACTACTAATTTGACTTTTTTATGAATATTATTATTATTGTGACTAGATAATATTATTATAGATAGTTTCGACCTGTCAATCAAAGTATGACGTTGTAATGAATCCAGTCTCAGGTTCTGATATCGGAATTTGTTCAGGTGTAATAGTAACTACTAATACTAGGATTTCACGGGCAACCGGTTAGAGTTTCAACATCGGTTATCCGGAAACGCTTTTTATGAGTTGACCTACGGTAAAATATCAGAACGAATAGCAAGCTTAGTTTGACAATATTTCTCTTTGTGAAGGTGAACTGGTATGCAGAATGTGACAATAAATTTATTTGTTCACCAAAAGAGATCATTCTGGTATCGAAGCTAGATGATCATTCTGAAAAATTCACTCTCCCAACTAATGAAATAGGCCTAGTCTATTTAGTTTCAGGGTGAGTGGGGACATGATTTTAGGCTTCTCTTGTCATCAATATTATTATATGAATCATAGGCTAATAAATTCATATATAAATCCCTACACATCGTGGCCTAATTACGCCTACTTCCTCGTAGCATTACGACGAAGATACATGGATGTGGGCAACGGGCGTGGCCCCGGACACGATGATCCATGCAATCATCAGTAGTCTAGCTCTTTTTTTGTTTATATTCTTCGTACCTATCTTGCTGCATACACTTTATAAACGAAAGTAGAACCATACCCCCTTGTTTTCATGGATATATTATTTTCTCAATCAAATCAATCTCAATAATTAATGCTAAGATTTGAATGACATTTTGAGATAAAGCAATGTTCCTTGTTGATCAGGCTGACCAGGTAAATGTCTTTCGTAGATACCGATCTTTAGAATGCAATTGTGCATATTCCATATGAACAGTAATATTTAAAGTATCTGAACCATCGTTGGTAGATAAAACGGACAGTTAAAAAGGGCCAGAATCCTTATCAAAATAGGCCTACATTGAATAATAAAAAAGAAAGTTGTGTTGTAGACAATACAATACATGTAGCTATATTTAGAAACTAGTCTGTTGTCAAGCAAAGTCTTGACGTCATGATGTACACAAAGATTATAGAAATTTTGACAATGGTCGTCAAATATTCGGCGACGAACTGGCGACCGTCTGCAGACTGTCGCCGAATATTTGGCCACGAACTGGCGACCGTCTGCAGATCGTCTCCGAATATTTGACGACCGTCTCCACTTTTATCGATGACGGTCGTCAGATGAACTGGCGACCGTCTGAGCTTATTTTGCCGACGACGGTCGTCAGATGAATTGGCGACCGTCTGAGCTTATTTTGCCGACGAACTGCAGATCGTCGCCGGCGACGAAGATAAGTTATAAAGTTGCTGTACTGTACATCATATAATAGTCATGAATAACAAGTTGGCCTGGTAGCCTATAATGTTACATAATTACAATAAAAGTCTGTTACCAATGAATGGTGAACTTGCCCCTTGAAAAGATTTTGACTATCCTTGTTTGATGTTTTTTGGACCAATTTTTAAAACTTGAGAAATTCATCCTGATACCTAGTCTTCTTCTAGTTATTTTAGGCTATAGAGTAGTCATATCTGTGTTTATCAATAGATTTATTTATTGAGATCATCAATAAACTGTATGCTCATAAGATATGATAATGGGCTTTGAGCATTTGAAACTTTATCATGGTTGTGGGTTCTTATCATGGTCGAAGTTTGAAAGTTTGTAGACACAACTGCAAATGGGTACAGAAAGCCTGCAAAAGATCAATGAGTTGGTCAAGGAACATCTTGTAGATAGGATTTTTATGAACCATACCCATGTTATAAATGCTTTTTTTTCCACTGTTATTCAATATGTAAAAAGGGTCGGTTTTAGGTTTATGAAGCTGTATTCACCTTTGATCTGAGGAATAGCATTAGGGTTATGATGTTAAGGTTGTCTATCATAAAGGTTGATTTCTTCAAATCTGAATTTCTACATTTTGACATTATCAAAATACACTAGGATAATAAATACCCATTTCATATTACCTGCTGATTGAATGAAGCTACTTTAAACCTGACTTTATTTGTTTTCTTATTGAAGAGTTCAACATGTTGGAATGCATTCAGCAGGAACTAAATGTAGGAACCTGTCGAGTATTGAAAGAATGGCAACTCTGGGTGTAAGAACCGTTTTCTGCATTTGTAGACAATTAAGAAATAAAGTAATTTGATGGGTTCACAGTATTTTATAATCCTGTTGATATTTCTTTAACAAATTTTGATCGTAAAATAATTTGATCTGACAATATGTTTCATGTTGTAAATGCAGATTCACTTTGTTTAGTCAAATTTTTTTTTGGAAAACTGAACATTTTTACTACTAAAACTTGATAAGAAATGTGCTTTATTATTAAAGTTATGCTCCTTAATGAGTTGAAGTGATTGTTACTTTCTTCTTCATATGTTTTAAACACCTGCGATTCCAACCTTCACCACCTTGAAACTAGCAGAAGTGTGAATCCAGACAATGGATTATGGGTAATATATGATGCGATGTTGAAGTTATGTGAGAGTTAACGTTTTAAACCGACCCTAAGATTAACTTTCTGAAACAGATGGTTAACAGATAAAATTATTGCTGATTATTTTACCTGATGCCTTTAGGTAGTGGTTCTTTCATATTTTTGTCGACCTTAGGAATTTCTTTAACTTGATTTTACTTTTGACTTCTGGATTATCAAAAAATAATAGACTCTTAATACTGGAAGATACATTCTGGTGTTGGAAGTTTTACAAGTTTTTGTGGTGCATATCGTTAGAAAGTGGTTATTTTTATCTGTATCAGAAATTACCTTACCTTGTGTTGTCTGGTTTAGTGTACTTGTTGACAGGGACTATAGAATATGTAATTATGATACTGTCTGTTAATGACGGATTAACAAATGAAGTTTATTATTTCAAGTTTTGTTGGATATATTTCTCATGTGCTTCTGATGAATATCATTTTTGCAGAATCCAACTTTAGAAGGTGATTCTTTACATGGATGATATTTTCCTGGGTCAGTAAGGTGTTTTCTATTGGACTGTTGGAATATGATGACTTTCAACACAGTGAAAGTCATATTTCATTGTATTGTTTAACTGATAACAATTTCTTGGCAAATTATTATAAGTCAAGTTGTGTAAACAAAATGTCAAGCTATCTGCAGATCAACCTGTCTTAAAATATTTTGTTTTAAAGCCAATTTTCTTGTATTTATCACATCATACAGTGAATTTAATAAAGGTTGAGGTTTGATATATGATTTCAAATAGATCAGTTTGGAATTTTATGACCTCTCTCATCTACATTAAATACATTTCAACCATCTTTTTCCTAGTAGATTCAATACATGAGTATGCATATAAATTCCAATGCAATTGAAAACTTCTGTATTAACAAACCAGTTTCTCTGAATTCATCAGCTCCCCATGATTTTGAGTATATTCTGTGATTATTGTTGTGTCAATATGTTGAAGATGACTTGTTGTGATTGGTTGTTGTAGTGTAAAGTTGTGAAATGTTGTTGTAGTCAACTGGTTGTTGTTGTAGTGTAAAGTTAAGTTGTGAAATGGTGTTGTAGTACTGGTTGTTGTAGTGTAAAGTTGTGAAATGTGTTGTAGTCAACTTTTTGTTGTTGTAAGTGTAAAGTTGTTGTGAAATTTAATGTTGTAGTCAACTAGTTGTTGTAGTGTAAAGTTGTGAAATTTGTTGTAGTAAACTGGTTGTTGTAGTGTAAAGTAGTTGTGAAATGCTGTTGTAGTCAACTGGTTGTTGTAGTGTAAAGTTAGTTGTGAAATGCTGTTGTAGTCAACTGGTTGTTGTAGTGTAAAGTTAGTTGTGAAATGTTGTTGTAGTCAACTGGCTGTTGTAGTGTAAAGTTGTGAAATGTTGTTGTAGTCAACTGGTTGTTGTAGTGTAAAGTTAGTTGTGAAATGTTGTTGTAGTATTATTACAAGTAAAAGGATAGTTATTACAGGTGTTAACTAGAGGTAAAATCAACAATCACCTATTGTGATCTATTTACCTTCTATCTGATAATTTAACTAATAATCTTGTCTGGACTTTAACAGATGGTGCTTGTTGGCTTTAACTTCATTTGAGTGAATGATGTAAAGATTTTGCCAATTGTGATTCAACTATTGTATTTGTGTTTGTAGTTTATGAATTTTTCCTTTTTTGGCACAAAGTTTTGAAAGTGTAGATAATTTTAACAAAAGTTTCTCTTGAATGAACTAGGCAAAACATGTTAACTTAAATGATCTTTGTAATATCTTGTCTTCATAACATTTACTCAGAAATATAACAAAACACTTTGCTAGTTGTTTTATTGAATGGATTCTGGTTATACTCAAAACCATTTTGTTGGGGATATAAATTTATTAACATTTGATTGAAATCCTATCTTTATGAATTCAAGATGACAGACTATACTATGATTCTATCAGACAAGAGATTTGAATTACTGATCTTTTGTTTTTGATAAACTTGTTTTTCTGTTGTTTTTCTACTGATTACGTGTTTTTGATGAGGTAGACAGGTCTGTGATTTTTGGTAGTTTGTAATTGTAGAGTTAGAGGTACAATGGAAGGTGTTTTTATGTGCTTTATCATCAAGACAGCTAGGGTCTGGAAATACAGGTTTTGACAATGTAAAATGTACATGTTAATATGGTACATCAAAGTTTTTAATTTTCGTTTTTGCCAAATGGTTTCTAAGATAACATAATTGTGAAAGAACCAAGTATTGTGTTAATCTCTCAATTAAGTTTAGTTTTGTTTTGCTTTGGAATGTATCTCTGCTCCTAGTGTTCATTTATCTATAACACAATATCTTGTCAAATGTTTAATGCCAAGCGTGTTATGACTTATTTTGAATTTTTTATTAATTTGTTTTTATGGGATCTATAAAGTGAAATGCTATGTAAAGTATCATGTGGAAGCAAACTCAATATTAAAGTGTTAAAAGTTAGACTTAAGAAATGAAATAACTTACAATGGTAGAACAAGCTTATACTGGAAAGTATGGATGAGATATCCTGAAACTTGTGGATATAATGTGAAATATTGGAAGTAGCTCTTTACATGTTTAGTATCTATGTACATGTGTTTATATTTAAAGACTATAGTGTGGATTTTGAATTTCATTTGGAGCATTTGGATATATCTAAAAAAGTAAAAATGAAGGTCCTAAAACATTTTTGTTTTTCGCCGGTTTCAGAATCTCCAGACGAAGTGGATGGCAATATAAGAAGTCGGACACCAAATGATCTGAATAGACCCAAAACTCCAACCATGAATGACAATCGTCCTAAAACCCCCATCATGAATGACAGTCGTCCAAAAACTCCAACCAGACTACATGGTACAATTGGGGACATGCGGAAACCGCCTGTGGCTGCTCGTCCAGTTTTTAGTGATATGCAAAATCGTTACAATGGTGACGTACATCAGGACTTAACTCATGATTACAATCATTCCCGACCAGAATTTCAAAATTCTGGAAACTATGAAACAAATACTCGCCCTCCACCCGGTCCTAGACCAGATCATTTCCGACACAATGATTACGGAACACATCCAAACCGTCATGATTATCGAAATGATATGTATGGACATGCCAGATCAAATTATGCTATGCAACAAAATGGTGATCGTAGAGATACGGAAAATGTGAAACCAGGACAATTCCGCAGTCGGACACCAGGTCCTGATATGTTAAATCGTGGTTATGGACCAGACTATAGGCCAGAACCTACTCGCCCTAAAACACCTACTGCCAATGACATGAGAAGTAAAACCCCCAACCCTTCGTTACAAAATCATTCAAATTTTAAACCCAGTGGAAGATTTACACCTAACCCAGCATGGGAGTATGGTCAACAATACAGACATGATTATAACCCTAATCGACCAAACTGGCCAGGAGATTCTCCAAGTGTTTCACGAAGATTTAATCATGATCATCCAGACTCTCATAACCGTAGCTATGGAAATGACCTTTCACGGTCTTTTCAAACTGTAGGAAATAGTTCTCCTGCCCCTGGTCGTGGACCCAGGCAAAGTACATCATTTGAAGCAGAAGACCCAACTCCTAGTAATTTGCGAAATGTGCCAAAACGTTACCCATTTCATTCGGGAAGTCAAATAAACACTATGGGTGGATCTCCTAGAGGTCAAGGTCAAGTGCCCAAGATTCCTGATCATGAAGGGCAACAATATTTAGAAATGACGGTTCACCTGCCACGTCATGACTCCGGGTTTGGATTTAGGATTATTGGAGGAACGGAAGAAGGCTCTCAGGTAAGGTCACAATCTAACTTATTTAGAAACTTGCCTGTTTAGTTTTGTGATCATGTAAATGACACCACAATAATTAAGCATAAAAGTTCCAATGGCCATGGCCATAAGTCATGTAACAAATTAACTTTCATACTACAAAGATAAAAACAGGAATGGTAATAAATTTTAAGGTTATATAAAGTTTACTATTATTTGTTAAAGATTTCTTCACTTTGTAAAAATAACCTGAGTTTATAGTTCACACCTGAGTATTGTTATTACCTAAATTCTATTATAGCTTGCCTTGAGGCTAAACTACCCTGACAAAATGCCAAATTCCTTCCGATATTAACATCAACAATTATTGACAGAGTCAATTTGGCCATATGAACCAATTCACTTTAAATAGCAAACCATTTGAAACCATAAACCACAATTTAATGCAGGCTGTCCATAATAAAAAAACAACTGTATTTACCACTTAATTAGTCATGAATATTAAAATAGAAAATTGATCTTGTGGATAGTTTCTGAAAAATGGCAAAAAAAAGTTTTATAATGAGTTCAACATTTTGCAGCAAGCAACTCAAATGCTTGATATTTTTTTTCTAACATAGATGGAGTCTGATAAAACCATTCATATTTTTTGTGCATTCCATATCTGTCGGTACCGGTATATAAATTTAAAGAATATCCTTCTCTTGTGGTACAAATCCTAAATGCTCTTGATAGATATTAGTCGGTTTTCAACATGAGATTCTCAAAGATATAACATTGAGCCTTCAAGGTATATGAAACTGACAAGTTGCCAAACCTGTAGATTTTATCTTGATCCAGAAATGTTAACAGGAAATAAAACGTTAGAATGGAGAATAAAAACCCTGTATCTTTCATCAAGCATTTAGACTAGAAACTAGATGATTTATTTACACTTTCTGAACATTTTTCTGAAAAATAACAGACACTGTTTATGTAACCAACTATTTGAAAAGCTTGTCTACACACTGACTGACTGACAAATACCAGGAATATTGCTTTTATAATTGATTTGAGACCTAATTGATACTTCTATTGTTTTATTGTAATAAGCTTAAAAAAAGAAATTTTCTACCATGCACATGCGTGCATTACCAAACCTTTAGCTTATTCATTTATTGTACATAAGGATCATTTGTCAAATCTTTGTCATGTTTTCTGAGTCGGTTCAAATTTTTTATCATTATTCTACAATTGCAGGTATCAGTCGGCCATATTGTTCCAGGGGGAGCTGCTGATCAAGAGGGAAAGTTATGTCAAGGTGATGAGATAATATTTGTAGATCAGAACTGTGTCATTAATTCAACTCATCATCGTGTTGTACAGTTAATGGGTCACGCCTCTCTTAATGGTCATGTGACTATCACAGTCAGACGTAGATTGACAGGGACAGGACCAGGTAAGGTTCAAGGTCATTTTCATAACACAACTAAGAGGACAATTTATTCCATGTTTTTATAAACTTACACACTAGGTTGGAAAATCAGCTTTAAAACAATATTTAAGAATGATTTTGGGCTAAAATATGATGTTTTTTTTGTTGGTTTTTTTTTCTCCAGCGGTCGTGTGCATGGATGCAGGGAATATATTTTATGTCCATTTTATAAACAAATTGTTCGTTGAAAATCTGTTTATTTAATGCACATGTACTTTTGTATTTTTAAACAAATTGAACATGAAGTATTGTATATATTTTTTTTGTGGTCATGTACTTTCGCCGGAACATAGATCTGTCCATTTGATGCACAGGTACTTGTGTATTTTTAGACGAATTGTATATTGAAGTATTGATTATTTTTGCTTTTTTCTTCTTCCAATGTATTGCCTCATGGGCTGAATGTGAGACAGGACCATGTCTTTGTGTATTTGGCCTAATTCTGACCCATGTAAAACAAAGAGTTTATTATTATTATATACATTGTACATATACAACTCTAGTCTAGGAAAGTTCAAAAAGTTTTGAAAATTAGATTGATATTGTATCAGTTTGATACACAAATGTGTATATTTTAAGCAATACATATTCTTACGTTTCAATTCACATAAATAATATCAGTAAATATTGGTATACCGACAAAAGTACTGTAGCTGTACACCAATGCATAAAATTTTTTTTTTTTAACTACCGGTATATGGTAGTCTATTCAACAGCATTGCAAAGATATTAAAATCAGATATTTTCCATTTTGATCAAATCAGATATATTTGATGTATTCTTTCAGATATTACAACTCACACTTCTGGTGGACAGACCTACCCTTATGATGTCACAGTAACACGTCGTGAAAACGAAGGTTTTGGGTTTGTAATAATCTCGTCGGTCACAAAATCTGGGTCTACCATAGGTGAGTTTATTGGTACGTGTCGAATGTTTCTATTTATATTTTTTGTTGGTTTAAACTAAACGCATGAGGTTTGGTGTTAAAGCATGACCTCTGTTTAGAAGGGAACTAAGAGGAACTTTACTTTAACAAGTCTCTTATAAAAATTTTTGATTTTGATGTTTGATAATGCAAGGTGCAACTTAAGTTAAAAGTTAGTAATAGTCATTTCAAGTTTTAAATACTTTTTTATATCATAACAATAGTTAGCAGATTTTATTTAAAAGGACTAATTGCAATATGGAAAATTTTAATTTTAAAAAACAAATCTTAAATTAAACTTAATATTTCTAAAATATGCTATACAAGTTAATTAAGAATAGATTGTAATGATTATTAATTATTTGGATTGTAATGATTATTAATTATTTAGATTGACCTAAAGAATAGATTGTAATGATTATTGATTATTTAAATTGACCTAAAGAATAGATTGTAATGATTATTAATTATTTAGATTGACCTAAAGAATAGATTGTAATGATTATTAATTATTTAGATTGACCTAAGGATGGATTGTAATGATTATTAATTATTTAGATTGACCTAAAGAATAGATTGTAATGATTATTGATTATTTAGATTGACCTAAGAATAGATTGTAATGATTTTTAATTATTTAGATTGACCTAAAGAATAGATTGTAATGATTATTGATTATTTAGATTGACCTAAAGAATAGATTGTAATGATTATTGATTATTTAGATTGACCTAAAGAATAGATTGTAATGATTAGTAATTATTTAGTTTGACCTAAAGAATAGATTGTTATGATTAGTAATTATTTAGATTGACCTAAAGAATAGATTGTTATGATTAGTAATTATTTAGATTGACCTAAAGAATAGATTGTAATGATTAGTAATTATTTAGTTTGACCTTAAGAATAGATTGTAATGATTAGTAATTATTTAGTTTGACCTGAATTGGGTGTTCGTCTTTATAATATCTCAACATTATTAGTTGAAACATGCAGAATGCAAAGGAGACATATTTCTCTACAAGGACATATTTAATTTTTTTTATACACATAACAAAACAATAATGAACATTAAGAATTAACATAATGTATACATTTTCTTTTTGAAATAAAATTGGCATTTAAAAATTATCGGTTGGAATAAATGAAATTTTTTGCTAGATTTTGGTTGTAAGATTTCATAGAATTCTCAAAAAAAAAACAAAAAACTGAATTCCCCTATAAAAGGTAAGATTTAGGATATTTTACATTTAATGACGCTTCTGATCCCTTTAAGGGGGTTGACAACCCTAAACCTATGTACAAAAAATAGACGATTTCAAACACTTCTTTTCCACCTATCTGAAATATTTAAATATCAATGGAAAGAGGGGACTTTCAGCTATCCAAAAATATAAATTTTATTTCTTTATGACTTTTCAACTTTGAGAAATAGAGTATGAAAGATGAACGAAAAAAACGTCAATTATTCCCTTAAAATTAGCATATCTACTAGGCTATTTAATATAGAAGTTTGAAATTTTGCACAACACAAGTCTACATGTATCTCTACAACATTACGTTGGCTTTTTGGAAAATTTTGTTTTGTTTTGAAGATATTGATAGAAATCAAAATTTTGCGTGTGCATTTACGAAAAATAGAATTTTTAAACTAAATTTTAAATAGAACGTATTTGAGACCTTAAAATTTATGAGCAAATTTGAAAAATCGAAATATATTGAATATCTTTGACTAGTTTTCAAATTAAAAAATGTAACCTTCCGTAATTAAGATCAAATTGAAAATTTCTTTTTGCTGTATTTAAGACCTTTTCATGATTTAAGTAACCAAATTAAAAAATTTACCGTAACAATTAGAATATTATTTCCTATTTTCAAGGCAAGATTAATGGGTCACACTTCCGTCCCTAAAGTGACCAATTTTGAAAATGAAATTTAAATAATTCAAAGAAAAACGAAATTTGAACGTCTCCAAGAAAAGATTACCATTGTTCTATTGTAAATTTCATCAAAATCGGCATAGTAGTTCTGAATTTCATTTAAGAATTTAACAAAATTAATGCGGCAATGCACTGCCTAATATTTAGTAATCATTACATTGAAAGTTATTTTAAAAAGTTTTTTTTAAGGTTATAGAGAAGTTAGTAATTGTCATTTAGGTAAACGAAAGTGGATTAATTATTTAGTTGACTTAAGAATAGATTGTAAAAATTATAAAATATGACCATGAATGGTAAAGTTTCTTTATAAATCTTTACACATTTTATATGCAGATAAAGGAGACATATTTCTCTACAGGCTGATAATTTTTTTACACATAACCACTTGAAATTAAGAATTGCAAATGTTAAATATATTTGAACACTAAATTGCATTAAAATTACGGTTAATAAATGAATTAGTTGCTAGATTTGTAAGATTTCATAGAATTCTGAAAATACGTCAAAAACTGAATCCCCAAAAAGTAAATTTAAAGCAATTTTAATTTAATGACTCTGACCTTTAGGGGGTTCAACACCCAACCTTTTCAGAGATAGAACTTCCGGTTTTTTTTATTTGAAATAGAAATATCAAGATAAACTGTTAGATTTAAAATTTCTTTTACCAATTTAGAGTATTTAAAATGCAAAAAAATCAAAACCCAAAAGAATTACTAAAAAAAAAAAAAAAAAAAAAAAAATTTTTTAAAATTTTTTATTTCGAAGAATTTAGAAATAAATTTTCGGGGCAAGTCGAAAAAAAGTAAAAAACTATTCATTTTATTAAAAAAAGCAAACGTAAAATTATAGAGGACATCGTAAGCTTTAGCTGAAACCAAAGTTTGTAAAAATTGGATAAATTATAATCGAGATATGCTTTTGGAAAAATGGCAGTTTTTTTCAACATTTTGCAAACACATGTAAACCTTACATAATTAACGATCATGTTGTTAAAAGATTGTCTTTCATGCTTTAGAAATCTGTAGAAAACACCCCTACCCACCAATCATAAAATTTCTCTGTTTACATGTGATGTAAAGATTTATGGGAAATCACGTGATTTCTGGATTCCCCCAATGCAAATCTGATCGACAAACACAATGTCATTGGACGAACGTAGAAAAGGTTTATTTAGCTGATGACGTAGTACTCAAAAATGTCAACTGACAACATAATTTGTACGTCTACATAGAGGATTACCCCATTTTGTTCTATAAATAGATTATCTTTACGGACCGATATCTGACAAACTACTGAAGCGATTGAGCTAAAATTTTTACTAGATGAGTTTCTTTTAATGCCAACCCCCTTAAGTCAAATATTTTTTAGTTTGACTTGTTCAATGCAACAAAAAAGTCCTGAATATTTGAATAATCTATAAACAAAATTGAAATCAGTCTTTCAAAGTTTTAAGTATTAATGGTGGTTTTTGTAAGTGTTGAATAGTAAAAATGTTCAAGGATCTAATTTGTCAGTAGTTTAGTTGGTATATAGTATGAACAGTAAGGGTGTGTTGAAATGGTCTAGAAATTGATACTGTAAGTAAAGTAAGAGATACCTAAAGAAAATAAACAATTTTATATAAATAATGACAGAAATGGTATACTTTTATCTTTAGTTACATCTTTAACACATTTTCTTATAGTAAGACAGACTAGATGGTTTTTTCAAACATTAACTTGTTGCTCTACATGATAGCTTTTTTTACAACAATCCACTTGACTTATGAAATTGAAATGCCATTTGAAATATATATTGAGGCACAACATAAAGTTATTGAAATTTTGAGGTTAATAATAAAGAGATAAGTTGTGGTATTTCAGAATAAGATAAAATTCATACTGTCATATTTTGAGACATTTCATAACTTAAAATAACAAATTTAATTTAATATCCAAATATTATCTTAATGTTGCACTTCCACCAAATATTTTGGTTATCAAGTTATTTATCCATAAGAATGGATATTCCAATGATAGATTTGTTCTGAAAGTGATTTTTATAAGCAGCAGTTTTAGTGAGTCCTCTTAGTTCTCAGATATTTCAAATTTGACATAGAGTTTTACAGTAGTGTATTTTATCTTGTTAATATGTTAAATAATATTCATGTTTTCAGTGAAATTATTGTGGACATAACTTGTTGGTCAATGATTATATCTTACTTCAAACATACAACCTGGCTAACAGTAACAACAAGTTGGATACAAGTCTTAAGATCTTTCAATATTTAG
Source organism: Nipponacmea schrenckii (assembly GCA_030562195.1). NCBI lineage: Eukaryota > Metazoa > Mollusca > Gastropoda > Lottiidae > Nipponacmea > Nipponacmea schrenckii. The sequence continues at coordinate 34,737,785 of JAUJPP010000005.1, forward strand.
AAAGTTCTTGAAATTTATCTTGTAAAACATGAAATCTTAACTTTTTTTGGTGGCTATTAGATCACAGTTTTGGTTGTTATTTATTAGTCTATATTAGTGTTACACTCACTAATAATATATCAAGATAAAAATTGTCTAAAAGAAATATTTCCAACAGCTTATGTTATCAATAAGATATATTATAGAGTGTATTTAGGGGTGGCTAGAACACAGTAAGTATTATCAATGTGATGTAAACTTTGTTTATCATTTGTCATTGGCTTGGTGATGGCATGATTGTGGGCTGGTACATTGTCATTGGACGAAATCCCTTGAAAAAAGCGGCTGATCTCTTTCTTTTCTTCTTATCATGGTATTTACCTTTCTATTTAGATTGGGATGACATCCCTTGGATAGGTGAGAATATTTCAGAAATAAATTTTCAGAGTCCCCAATGCAAAGATGTTTCCTTGATGTTTTTTTTTTTTATTGCTCCATGCAACAATTTTTTTTTGCTTGCTTAGTTAATATGGAAATTTACATTACAAGCACTTTGTTTCACATGGTTATACTGTAATTTTTGTATGATTATATATAGTTGAAATACAATGTGGTGCATGTTCAGACCTACCCTCACCAAATACTCTAAATAACTCTAAGAGAACAATATGAACTGAATAACTAACAAATTACTATAAATGTGTACATTGTATGCTTGCTTTATTTTATTTTTGCATGTAGCTTGAATTTTTCAACACAATCTAGAAATATCTTTTTTACAATTTTACAAGACTTTTTGTTATTCCATAGTATATTCCTAAAACCCAAGTCAAAAATACTTCTTTGTCATGTATTATATTTCAAACTATCTTCAAATGATTTTCTTCTTTCTCTATTTATCTCTGGCTTATTCAACCTTCTTTAACCATCTTTGCTTCAAGTTTTTCTTTTTGATGCTTTTAAATCACTTGCTTAAAACTAAGCTTACTCTGGTACAAGCTTCATCTTCATTCTATCATCTGAATTATAGACAGAGCAGACTTAAAAATCTAGTCTGCTAGTTATTCATTGTCTGGATGATTGTGTCTTTTTTCAGGTCGTATATTAGAGAACAGTCCAGCAGAAAGATGTAATCGTCTGCATGTTGGTGATCGTATTCTGGCAGTAAATGGTGTTAATATATCTCAGATCCATCATGAAGATATTGTTAATTTAATAAAAGAATCAGGTTATTCTGTTACCTTGACGATAGGACCTCCTCCAGGTAATTAAAAAAGCTTATGATTCTTTAGGAATAATTATCAGCATAAATTAAAATTCATTTGATCAACATATACCACAATCATTATATTTTTTCAAATTCTTGTACTAGATAGTTGTAATAATTGAAACACTATAAACTTTAATCAGATGTTGTGTAAAATATGTATAATTTTCTCTGTTTTATTACAGATGATTCCTCTAGTACGGCTAGTGCTTCACAAAGGGTAAGAATATATATTGAACTAAAAGTAATTCACCAGTTTGTGGTATTTTTTTTTATTCAAATCTTCAATCTAGAGTATATCACAATTTATAAATCCCTTTTACAGGCTTGTGATTTTGAAATTGTAAGGTTACGTATGAATGTATGAATATATTTTTGGATATTTTGTAGAGTTCACAAGGTTCTATGGTAAATGCCATGGCCTATCCTGCTGTATCAGAGAGTGATATGACACGCCGACCTGACAATCATCCAGGATGGGAAAATAGATCATATATGTCAGCACAAGAAGTTAATAGAGCAAGATTTAATAATACACCTCAGGTAAATAGACTGTAGTTCCTTCTTCAGACTTTTAGTTACTTGTGTTGACCATACATGTGTGCAGGTTACTCTTACTTCTTTGTTCAGACTTGTGCTAAATTGATTAGATTAAAGTTTCATTTCAGACTCATACAGACTCTAAATGAAAATTCATAGTAATCAATAAAATCTACAGGGTAGCCATCCTGGATTATTTAATAAAAAGTTTATGACCAAAGCAAAGTGTCTGTACTCTTTGTATATTCTAGTGTTTTACTTCAATTAAACCTACACAAATCTTTAACCATTATCTAATAAGATATATATCCAGAATATTTCATTGCAGTACATTTAACCCCTTGATATAACTTTCTGTATACTATTTTAGGCTAAATATTTTTATTGGATTGATTGTTAAATAACTGTAAATATTTATTATTATTTTAATCATTCACATTTTAGGAATATTTTGGTATTTACACTATTTTCATATCTCCTACCCCCTTGCACATAGTAGTGAAATTCTCTTTTTTTGAATTCCGTATTTTATCGTCTCCATCAAGTCAACCAAGGAATCTGGGAACATTCTTCTTTTTTCTTTTTCTGCAGAAGGTGTACAGATTTAATAGTCAGAAGGTCCTGAATTACTTAGCAGAATGTGTTTTTATAATGCAGATGTTTTTGTCGGCCCAATTTTTTTTTTTCTTTTATCCCCTCAATTTGGATCTATTTATATTTTAGAATGTAAAAAGTAGTATATATCATGTAGAATTAGACCGTGGTTCCCGTGGTTTTGGGTTTTCAATTCGTGGAGGTAGAGAATTTAATAATATGCCATTATTTGTGTTACGTATTGCTGAAGGTGGTGCTGCTGATGTAGACGGCAGATTAAGGGTTGGTTTCTTTTTCTTTTTATTTTACTTTCCTTATAGTCTCAAGTTCTATCCTCCCATAGTTATCCTAATAGTCCCAAGTTCTATCCTCCCATAGTTATCCTACTAGTCCCAAGTTCTATCCTCCCATAGTTATCCTAATAGTCCCAAGTTCTATCCTCCCATAGTTATTTATTATAAATTTAAAGTTTACTTCAAGAGCAATATATGTTTATATATTTATATCATGATATAAAGTTTGAAGGGTATGTCTATGGATTCTTTAAAGGTTCAGGATCTGAAAAACGTTAGTTCAGATTCTAATCCATTTTGTACACTTTTCCTTATTTTTATTCATTGAGAAGACGTATTATGATTAAGTTTAAAACACATTTTTCATTATTATAGGTCGGAGATCAAATTTTAGAAATAAATCAAATAGAAACAACTAATATGAATCATTCAGAAGCTATAGAAATCATACAAAATGGTGGATCTATAGTTCGATTAAAGATGAAACGTACTAATAAACCCCCACCTATATTTGGTAAGTACATATGTCATATAATGATTTAAATGTATTTGTATGTGAATAAGCAGGAAATGCAATCAGGACAGAATTTTCGAGCTTTCTGAAAAGGACATCGACCACTTAAAATAGATGGTAAATTGTCTCTTGTTCTTTGCATTGATTCCGAAAATCATTTTTTGGTACAATTTGTATTTAACACCCTTGTGCCACATGTCTAGAGCTATCTTTGTCTTCAAAATTTTGTAACAATATTTGAGATTCATTTTTTGGCAAGTTTTATATGCCAACATGAAATGTGGAGAGTATATAGTCGTCACCCTATGTCCGTCGGTCCGTCCGTCCACCATTGCTCGTAAGCACTCTATAATGACAAAATTCTTTATATCTTTGTTTAAGTGTTCATAAGGATAAACCCTATTGAAAATAAAAAATATCAAAATATGATATGAATTTCCCTTGTTCTTTAAAACACGTACAATTTTTTGCTTGTAATCACTCTACAAGGCCCAATTCTTTACTTATTTTGACGAAACTGACTGAAATAGTCAAACATCAAGGTTGAACCACATGGAAAATGAATATCAAAATATGCTTGACATGAATCATTGCCTTTGTTCTTAAAAACATGTTCAATTTTTGGCTCATAATCACTCTACAAGGCACAATTCTTTACTGATTTTGACAAACGTGCTGAAATTGTTTATTATCACCAAAGGATGAACCCTATTGAAAATAAAAAATACTGACAAATTTTTAACTAATTTTGTCATTGTTAGAAGGTTCAATTCTTGAATGATGAAACTTGAAACTTAGTTATATTATACATTTATCATCCCAGAAAAAAAATGTGTGAGATTAAAGATTGAATATTTCATTCTGGTGATTGTTTCTATACTGTCAAGTTTTTGTTTAAATTCAATGCTGCCAGTATATTACCTTGCCTGGCAAGCTATCTTATTCAAGAATGTCATCATTTTGTGTTTTTAGATGGTGCTCCGTCCCCTACTAGTCGTTATCCACCAGGTGTCATTACCAACGGGCCAATAGGTCATAGTTCACCTCATCTTGGCAGACGACAGAAAGAGATATTACCTTATCCTTACTAGACAATAATATTACTTGGTGATATTAATGCCTAACGAGAACAAGATGTGAAGCTGATTTAAGACTAGTGTATCCAGCCATAGAAATATATTATATTGTGTTCAAAATCAACAGAAGTGACTATTGTAAGCAGTTGGTGAAACTATTTGGAAATTTTGTAGAAAATTCTATGGATAAGGATCAAATTAATTGTCTCAAACTTCAACAGCGTACAAACTCTAACAGTATTGAAATTATAGTCAACTTTAATACTAAAACCATTTTCAACTTTGGATCATTATTGTGTCATTATCATCAGAAAAATAAAGTTTTGGGATTCCGGATGTCTAATATGTGTTCAAATTGTGTATTTGGGAGTTTGGGAATAAATCATACACTATATTTATATTCTTACATCAACATGATTGATTGGCCAGTGTTTTTATTGCAAAAAAATCAAAATATTGAAATGACACTGGCAGAAGGGTGAATTTTTAGACTTAATTAAAGAGAATCATTTTAAATATTTACTCTTTCTATATGAAATAAAGTGAAATTGTATTAGAAGTTGATTTTCTTTTATCAATTTTAGTGAAATTTTTGATAGCATAGCTCCTTAAAACATTTTATCATTTAAATTTGTGAAGAAGACATACTCATTGTGAAATATGGTTCATTTTTATTGTGAGGAACTAGGTGCTAGGTAGAACCAGTACATTGGTAGTGATATTATTCAAAGAAAGACAAAATACATTGGTGGGATTTTTTTTTTTTTACAAAAATTTCTCATAATCTAGAAAGGTTCATCTTTATTTTTATATTTTTATCATATTGTGTGAATACTCATTTAATCATTCATATTAATTCATATTTTATAGTTAATTAGTCTTATGTTATACCCCTTTATCTTATTCACATCAATAAAGAGGAACATTGGGACATTTTACACCATTGTTTAGTGCTTGAAGCATGTTCTTATTGTTAAATTTGATGATGTAGCTTAAAGTGTAAATTGTGTATAATAATTTGTTACATTATTTTTATTATTACCCTAAACAGCATAAACAAATAAATACAGGTCTTTTTTTAACCAAAATAACTATGAATTAATGTGTATAATTTTGCTCATACTTCACTAGAGCAAATTCTGAAACTGATTTATTTTTGTTTATCATCAATGACACTGGTATTATAAGACATATTTTAGGTCTATTTTGTCTTTATTCACTTAAATAACATCACCCTTATGCTGTTGATGACCTATGACAGTACAGAATTTGGTTGTTGTTTTATACGTAAACTAACCTAGAACCTTGTTAATGTCAAACTCTAACCAGTATCCTGCAGGACAGGACATATTTTACTACTTAATTATTGATGCTAACTTTATTTCATCTTCATCTCCTTAATGTCAAATATAAATATTCCTTTGTAAGTACTGAACCATGTTATGGATTTATTGATATAGTATTTGATAAATGGTATCTCCCAATTATTTTGAAACTATATTTGTATTATTGTTTAAGAAATCATTTCCAATTTGACTTAAATGATGTTCTATTTTGTGAGATCTTTATATTTCAATGCATGACTTTTGTTTTTAATAGAGACACCCGACAGTTTGTTCAAATTTAGTGTTTGCTCAGTTATTTTTACACATACTATTTATTTTGCTCTTGATTTTCTCTCCCAATATGTCTATGAAATCTGAAAAGAATGTTTAAGAATTAATTCAAATTATACAAATTTTTATAAAAAAAAAATGTGGATGAAATGTAACCATGAGGTACGTGTGAATATTTTTTTTTCTTTACAAATTCATGTATCTCCAAAACATGTGAAATTCTTGGTTGTTAATTTTACAATATTTTTCTGTTTCATTTCTTTTCTTTTTTTAGCTGTTTAAGCTAACTTATTAAGATCAAAATATTTATTGAGTTTATAGCACAGTTTTCATATATTTCTATATATCAAAATATTATATATTATTTTATTCATTCTTTTAATTTGAGAATGTGTTAACACATGAGTTGTTTTCAACCCAATTAACTTTGATGATCTGGTTTAAGTGGAAATGCAACTATAATTGAAATTGTTGGATTCAAAAGTTTTATCAAAGTCTTGTTAAAATAGTGAATCCACCTTATGAATTATTTGAGGTTGAAAAACAGACATGTACCAACTCAGCCTCTTAACTAGATTATATAGGTTGTTGTATTAAAACTCTAGATCTTCATAACATGGTCAATTTAATGAAATCATATTTGATTTTGGATTTATCAATGAACAATTATTTAAATTCTGAATGCAACACTATGGAGCATTTAGAAAATTTTATCATTGTCTTTTTTGACTTCATTCTTCATTTAGTACATATGGAACTATTTCAAATTGGTATGATTTGAGTTGTTGACTTGCATTTTGTTGACTTGCATTTAGATCTTTTTTGCTCAAATTTCAACTTGTTAATGAACCAAAATGATGAGAATAATTTTCCCCTGTATATCTAGTCGTAGTTTGTAATTGTTTATTATTTAAAAATAGGGGCTCTTGTTATTCTTCACTGAATAGCTCCCATTTTATTTCACTACATCAAGGAAAATAATGCAAAATGTTTAAAAATATTTCTTTGTGTAATTCTCCATTATCCTGCTTAGAACACAACTCAGTTCATTTTCAGATTATCAGATCAAATTTGTCATTACTTCCATGAGCACTGAAAAAATATGTCAAAGCATTTGTTTTGTTAATAATGCATAATATTAGCTATGTATTGTTTTTTTTTTTACTAGAGTAAGGGTATCAATGCAATGCTAAAATGCAAACCTAAAAATATCAACTATATGTGCCTTAATAGAAAAATAATTTATATAAGATACAATGCTGTATAGCATAACGATTTTAAATTAGTCCCTATTCCATATTTGTTAGTGATCAGGCGTTTTTTGTAACACACTAATAGTGAATAATTATATAAACATGTCCAGTTAAACTATGCATTAGTTACAAATATTAAGAATATCTATGCATGTTTAGGAAACAATACAAAATGGTTCTCACATTATTCTTTTTCTCTTCTCTAGAGCTCAATACTTTAGCCTTTAATTTGTTCTAAACTTTAACCTTCATTTTAAATATGTTACTCAAATTTTCGTTTGCTCCTATTTTAGTTGTAATTTGATTGGTTGACAAGATCATGTGACTTGTAAATCATTGTACATTATATCATACTTATTATTGGTTGTTTTTTTTTTTTTTTTGTAAACATATAAATAATAATAAAATAACTACAAATATTTCTAAGAGTCAAAGTCATTTTCACACAACAGACCATCAAACCTCTCTAAAAACAGTGTCAAAGGTTTTGACACAAAATCGCACAGATTGTCAAACCTGCATATAAAAATGTCAAAGGTATTTAAGAACATCACAGATTGTCAACCATCCTCGAACACAACACAGATTGTAAAGCTTTTCGGAACTCCTTGGTCCTTAAATATGGGTTCCCTAATTAATTAGAGCCAAAGTAAGCTTACTTATTGATTAATTGGGGTTTCTAATGAATAATCCATGTATCAATTTCAAAAGACCTATGTGGACGTAGAAATGCTCGTGGAATCCATTTGACCCTGATATGCTTTGAAACGCTAAATTTAAACTCCATGTTTTCTTCACATGATCAAATGACATCATATGAATGAAGGTGTAAAAGAATTGATTTTGTATTTTATAGTGAGTTAAAACTTATTAAAAATAATTCATAATGTTTTTACAAAGTGATATTTAAACGTTTTATTGCCTTTTGCTAGAGATAATAAATGGAATACCAAAATGCCATTGTTGTTGTGGAAAATATTAAGGATTGTGGGCAAGTACGCAAGCGTGCATACTTAACAACCACAGCGTCCGGTTATGTACCAAATTAACAGACTGGATGATCAAAAAAAAGATCAACAACATTTGAACGATATTTGAGATTTGATGTAAAGACCTATGGTAGTATCCTGTCATAATTAGTGTAATTACGAGTTAATTAAGGACTTGTGGGACCATCTGGTATTTTTCCCAGTCATTAGAACACCTCTACTTTTTATTGATATAAGTATTATCGGTCCAATTATGGTACATATATGTATATATATGAAAATAAGGGAACGCTTCTTTAAACAATGTGGAAAGGTATTCCCTCAATCCTCAATAATATTTCCTCAATCCTTAACAATGAAAAAGGTATTTGTACATCCCGAAAGCAATAATAGCAAGATTAATATTTTAGTTTTAATAAATATATAATAACAAATTTCATATTTCAACAAACATGATTTAACAATTCTGAGTGTTTCTGGGATAATGCTGATATATTAATCATTAAAATCTAAACCAGTATATAAAATTAATTTCTTCATAGTAACCTCCTTATGGAAGCCTACATTTAACCTCACATGGTGAAAAGCAATTCAGTCAGAGCAATCCCTGTCCAGAAGGTTCACAATTCAATTTATGACAGTTTCTGTACTTGTAGTTTAAAATCTGTTTTATTCTTCTGGTACTACCGGAAAGGTACTGAACACAACTCTTCATACAGTAATATTTAATAAGATATCAAAGGTAATAGTAAATTTGCAATATGTCTTTCCCATTGTATAATGTCTCTAAAAATGGTGGCTAAACCATAGCAACCATTACCATGTAAAGAAATATGCTAGTTCTTCCTCTTCTTTGGAGGCTTGATCAGCACCTTCATCTTGTTTCTTTCTCATTTGTGGAGGTTCTGAGCGGAACACCAATTTCTTTCCAGTCTGAAAATATATGTAATCAGATCAAATTTAAAATAGAGCACTATGCTTTTATACATCATATTAATATATCTTTAAAACAGCTGCTTGTACTAGAATTAAAATGTAAAATAACTTCACATGCAGATCGAGATAAGAACCAACAACCATCAATTTGCTTGACAAAACCAGTTTCCAAAGCTCTTACAGACTTTGGTACATAAAGCATCAAATTAACCTCCATAAACACCTGTCCAGTTTGATTTGTATTTAAAAAACTTTTGAGATAAGACTTGGTGAATAAGATTTGTAAGTTGACACCAGATTCCAGGGTTAAGGTCATTATTTTGACAGATATTCCCTAAGTTAGAGCATTCTTTACGGAAAATGAACCAACCTATTTGAAATTAACACCCTTATACACCTCCTAAAATGAAATCCTTCAAAATATAATAGGCTAACAAATATCAATTGTATGATTCTCACCTGTTTTTTAGGTTCTGCCTTGGCTCGTTCTAAAGCTCTACGCACTCGTTCCTCTTGGTATTTCTTCTGTTGTTCCATCTTTTCTTCTCTCATCTTTAATCTTCTTTCCTTCTCTTTTGCCTAAACACAATACCAGATATTAAATATTAACTTACATATAAATAATTTAACAATGTTTCTGTTTCTTCTTTTACATTTTGACCTAGCAGAAGTTAAAGTATTTAAATGCCACTAGTGAAACAGCTCTGTTAGTAGAGAGAGGGCTTATATAGGAGTAGCCTATATTGTTTATATTATATATATTGTTTATTTTAAAAAAGTTAGTAGAGAGTTGAATTGTCATTTACTAGATGGTAAGATGCCTTGGGTTTAATTAATACCATTGTAATAAACAAGTTATTTACTGGCCAAAGTTAGACTATGTTACCATGTAACAAAACAATATTAAAGCTTAAAGGTCTGTAACCTATTTCCTTCATCATTACTCTACCTTTTCTGCAGCCTCCACCTTGTCTTGTGGCATGGTTTCTATTTGTTGGAATAATTCTTCAAGTCTATTTTCTATGTTAGTTAACATCTGTAGGGTGCTATTTTTATATAAAATATTTCATTAGTAGATAAAATTCATAATCAAATAAAACATATCTAGTGAGTATAGGCCTTCACTTATAGATACTTTGGATTCAAATACACATGGCAGTATAATAAGTCAATACAGTGATCACATGTAGCATAGAGGCATTGATTTCTGATCAGACAATAAGCTTACATATAGAGGAAGAATATTGGACAACATAAAAATTTAGGAACAAAGACAAATGGGGAAAAACGGTTTTCAATGCAGCAAGCATTCGGATCAGTGCTGACACCTACTTGGATTTATGGCAAAATCAATGTTTAATCAAGGGAACTAATTGTCTTTAGGTTTTTATCTTTCATGTAGTGTATCTAAAGCAAGGAAAAAGCTCATGGGTGACTAGTTTAAGCAAAGCACTAATTTCGATACTATGTAAATCATTATGGAATGAGGGTGAAAATTGATAAAGCATAAAGCTGTGCATTAGAAATGTGGTATATATATATATATATATATAAGCAACTCCAGTATATAAAATAAAATCAAATCATATAAAACATAACTATTCATATAGTTATATACATTCATATATATGTTCTATTGTTCATAAATCCTTGTTACAAGTAAACACTCAATCAAATTTCCGCCCTCTCAATCGCTGTGATTTGTGAGATTGAAGGAATATGATTAGTTAAAGCAGAGGTAAGGTAAACAGGTAAGGTCAAAAGGTTAACGTTCAGACCCCTAACTCAAATACAAATTTACACAAACAACTAAAAAAGAGCATGCAGGAATTATTTTTTGTCACAGTTATACATGCAAAGAAAAAACAGACAAGAGAATATGTTAGTCAAAAAGGTGAAATATGATAGAGGACTGTAGTCTCTACTAGTAGGCTACTTCCTACAGTAAATGAACGTCCAATTTAAAGATATCATTCAGAGAGAAAAAAAAAATCAGGACAAGAAACTACAAAAGAGTAACCAAAAGACATTTAATTCAACCAAATTTACAGAAATTCTAACTGGTTCTATCATGAACTGACTTCAATAATGTTTAACACACCCTTTGTGATGAAGAATTGAAAATACACAATGGTCCAAAAAATTAAAATCTGAAATTGACTTCAACAAAAACCCATACATTGTTGAATACTTGGAAAAATGCTTAATTATCATAGTCAATTGCAGTTTTAAGGAGAAAGCCTTCACTTCAGTAACTAAGTTTTTCTCTAAAGGTAAAAAGTCTGTGCCTATATATCAATATATGAGGTTGTTGATGATAAAATCAGTTATTTCTGTTTAAACCTTGATTCTGTTATAAAAACTAGATGTCACCACTAACCTGATGTTTGCTTCATTGTCGCCAATACAGCCCCGATAAACCTCTTCAACTTTACGATTTAATGAAGCCAACATCTTTTCTTGGTCATCTGCTTTAAATTCACCATAATTAAACATTCTGAAATTTCAAAATCAATTTTTCACAAACCAGAAATATTTCAACAACATTATATTTGTTTAATGTTCAATATATCATAGCATCATGGATATATAACTAGGTATAACAAAACAGGAAGGGAAACACTTAAACATAAATAAAAAAAAATCTGAATTATCCAAGCGTGTTTGTCATCAAATAATTACAATAAATGATCTTGTTTTCCATGAAGACAATATCATTCATTTGTATCTAATTCTCTACAAGCTATGTCAAGAAAAATACAAAAAAATTTACTTAGATTTCATTTTCAAATCTGCTGCTTTTTCTTCTTCTTTTTTAATCTGTGTATTTAATTTATCTATCTGCTCTTTTAAAATCTGGGTTTCTTTTTCCCTACACAAAATAAAAATAATCAAAATGGAAAACATTGTATTCAGAATTTAAGAAACTTTGATTAATAATGGTGAAGAAAGAAAGAAACAACAAAGATTCTGTTTATCAGCTTGTATTGGCATTGATCTAATAATATTGTATTCCAGCTAATATATAATCTAAGGTACAATGACAATGTTTTTATTAGCCACAAATCTTGCTCAATTCTGTGTCAGCCATATTGATGATACGTTATTTAGCTATGAATACGTTATTTTTTTTAGTTTGATTACCACAGACTGTAGGAAGTATCACGACTGACAAAGCAGATACATATTTATGCCCGGTTTCATCTATTATATCAGATACATATTTATGCCCGGTTTCATCTATTATATCAGATACATATTTTTGAATGAGAATAACTTACATTTTGCGTTTTGTTTGTTTGATATTCTGTTTCATTTCCTCTAGAGACTCTTCTGTTTCCTGACTGTTTTGAATTAAAGATAAATTCTGTTCTTCTAATTCAGCAAATATATCTAATAGTTGTTGAGGATCTTTAAAATATAATTCTAACTCCTGCAAATATAAATATAATCATTAGTATATGTACAAGATGAATGGACACATTTCATGAAGGTTCCTTCTTACAATTATGTTATGGGACAGCGTAACCTGAAGAGTCTGTCATATTGTTCTGCTATGTATTTGCTATACATCAAGGAATGAATGAATTTCAGTAAGAATGATCTCCTTAAAGCTATATTCTCATTGACTAAACTTTCATAGTTTTTGTACCAATACAAAAGTTTTAAAATTTTGATTAAACTTACCTCTTCACTGTCATCTTCATCTTCAAGATTTGAAATGGCCGGACTCTCTGTTTCACTTATTCTGAAAGGAATGTATCAATCATTTTCCTTTATCAGAAATGTTTAAATTGTTCATTATAAAACATAAGATTGTTTCAAAAATAGTAATCATCACAGCTAAAATACTTCTGTTATCAGAATTCATGATTATTTAGTATTATATGGTTTGGGTCAAAGATTTGATTTATGGTCATGATGTCTGTTATTACACCATGGTATATTCATTTTGGTGTGAAGATGACACATTTGTAGACATGCTTTACTTGATGAAGTGTAATGTTATATATTTTGACAGGACAATAGTGTATTCAAGACTATACAATAAGTCAGATTCAGTGAATAATTGATTTTATGAAACAAAACCATCCAACTTTATTATTTGTCAATTTAGCTTGGGTAATGACATCATGATTTCCTCTATAAGATAGATTTTTTGTACAGATTAAAATTTAAGCTTCATATTTGTGTGTCTTTTGTAAAGGCGATTTCTTAATGAAAGATAAAAAAATAAACTTACTTTTTAGAAGAGGAAGAACTTGAACTAGTTTTCTGTATAGAAACAGGTTTACCAAATTTTTTACGTATTTTGGACTCAGCTGACTGTTGCTTCTCAAGCTGTTCCATTTCACTTTTCTTGGCATTCAATGCATTCATTTCTCTTTCTTTCCTTCTATCTTCTCTTCTTTTCTTTTTCTCATTCATTTTTTCTTCTAGAAATTCCTGACAATCAGAAAAAACATTCTTAGCATTTCAGATTTTCTACTTCAAATGCACTGTATTGTCATTTCCTTAAAAAGGATTGCATTTAATGTAAATTGGGGACGGACGTTAATTTTATTTTAAGCACTCAAGTTATTTTATCAAAATAAGAAATTTAAAGATTCATATTAACCTCCTTTATTCCTAGATTGTCAACAAAGTAAAGGAATAATACCTGGGGTGTTAAAGTTTCTAAGAATTTCCGATATAACTGGTATTCTTTCAATGTGTCTTCATATTTTGAAATTTCAGATTTGATAGTCATCATTTGAGCATGGATTCGTTTGATTTCAGCAACTTTTTCCAATTTTAACTTTGTCTCTTGTTCTGCTCTGAAAAAGGTAATATTATACACTTTACCTACGATATAAGTTAAACATGATGTGTTCGTTGAGAGAAAATTTGACATGTCTGTGGAGATAGATTTTACAGGAAGTCTTTAGCAGACCCAACCTGTATACCATTTGCCTGAATAAACTAGAAATATGTCAAAATTATCAAAATCACTTCTTATCAAAGAGATACTATATTATATAAAAACACTGTCAAATATTCCTCAATTTAAAGATCAATTAAAAAACTAACAATTTTATAGCTTCCACAGAATTCTTATCATTTTCTTTTAAAAATTCATCAAACATGGCAGCATCTTCTTCTAAATACTGTTCAGCTAATTCTAACTTCCTTTCTTCAGCCTGCGCAATCTCTTCAAGTTTTCTCATTTCATCTCGCTTTACACCTAATGAATACTGGAGAGAAAATAAATAAAACTTATTCTTTTAATGATAACTAATAACTTTTCAAATGTTGACTTAAGTTAGAAAATGAACATTACAACAATTTGTCAGATAGTTTGTGAGAGGGGACAAGGTCACCTAAGAATTCATATCCATATGAAATACATGTATACAAAATTGCCTCAAATGCATTTTCATCTTCATGAATAATTTTATCAAAAGAAATTCATCAAAATGTGCCTATATAAATATATTATTTCCTCATGATGCAGTTCATTCATACCTATTTGAAACCAGGCAGATTTAAGAAATAGTTATGACATTTTGTTCATATGTACCTGTACTAGAAACATTTCACGTTTTTTAGCAATATATTCTGCTAATGATTCTTTTTCTACATGACGATCTGAAACAAAGTGAATATAATATAAAATAGCTTTTATCATAGAGTTATTGGATGTAGTTTGTAATCTACAAGAATATCATGGAGTTATTAGATGTTGTTTGTAATCTACAAGAATATCATGGAGTTATTAGATGTAGTTTATAATCTACAAGAATATCATGGAGTTATTAGATGTAGGCCTACCATAGTTTGTAATCTACAAGAATATCATGGAGTTATTGTTAGTTTGTAATCTACAAGAATATCATGGAGTTATTAGATGTAGTTTTAAATCTACAAGAATATTAAGGAGTTATTGGATGTTGTTTGTAATATACAAGAATATCATGGAGTTATTGGATGTAGTTTGTAATCTACAAGAATATCATGGATTTTTAGATGTAGTTTGTAATCTACAAGAATATCATGGAGTTATTAGATGTAGTTTGTAATCTAGAGGAATATCAAGGAGTTATTAGGTAGTTTGTAATCTAGAAGAATATCATGGAGTTATTAGATGTAGTTTGTAATCTAAAAGAATATCATGGAGTTATTAGATGTTGTTTGTAATCTACAAGAATATCATGGATTTTTAGATGTAGTTTGTAATCTACAAGAATATCATAGAGTTATTAGATGTAGTTTGTAATCTACAAGAATATCATGGAGTTATTAGATGTAGTTTGTAATCTACAAGAATATCATTGAGTTATTAGATGTAATCTACAAGAATATCGTGGAGTTATGAGAAGTGGTTTGTAATCTACAAGAATATCATGAATTTATTAGATGATGTTTGTAATATACAAGAATATCATGGAGTTATTAAAATTAGCATCCTATATTAATAAAAGATGTGAACCTGTCAAGATGTACACTGATATTGGATGAAGATGGATGTGCCAAAGATGCCTGTTTATAGTCCAAGTACTTCAAAGATTCTAGTATCGATTTATTAAAAATTTGCCAACGTAATAAAAAATAATTACTCAAAAGTTTCTTTTCAACAAAAAATTCGTAAAAAGTATATGTTCCTACCTCTTGTGACTTTTATGGTGAATTCAGGATCATCTTTAACAGCTACTGATTTATCTGGATCTTCTTCTGTTATTTCTTCATCAGAATCAACAGGTCGGATCATTGATGCTGTACGGAAATTAACTCGAGTAGCATATGTTGTCTTCTCATGTACTTTTAACTGTCTTTGTTTCAATCTTTCCTAAGAGAAAAAAGAAAAGATTACTGGTACCTTTAGAATTGGCTTAATTATACATTACTAATACTTTGAAAAATATTATCAGTTTATTTTTTTAAAAGTTTTCAATAGTTTTCACTCTACAATTGAGCACTATTTAACTAGCACTTGAAAATAATTTGTTATTGTAACATTTTTATAAATATATTTCTATACCTGTTTCTTTTTCTGTCTTTCTTTATCTCTTAGCATGAAAATATCACTATCAAGTGGCATGGTGAATGGATTGCTTCCTGGTTTCATGTCATCTACAGATATAAATGTCACACTTTATATACAGTAACACTGTTGTTTTTTAGTCTACTGGAAAAGTACGCAAATATCTTTGCCCAACTATAAATGTCGGGCCTATTTCATTTGATACTCTTCAATATTATAATTAGGAACTTGAATAACAGATTAGAACAGACCTGAGAGAATAGACTGCTGACTGGATGATTTAGCTGAGTTAGGGAAAGTTACTCTTCCCGATTGTCTTGAAACAACATCTTGTCCTGAAACATTGATTCATTACATAAAGTTGTTTTTATAGTAATCTGATTGGCTCTATGTGTGATAATAATCTGGTATAAATGTAATCTGAAACAGCTGCCTCTATTCCAGCCTATGCTAGACATTTGGACAGTTATTGGCTGGAGTAGTGATTCTAATACCAGCCTAAAGAAAATACCATTCATCTTAAAATATCTTAGCATCTGATAATATAATTCATTGTAAATTTACAGTGAAAAGAAACACATCTCTCTTTTGAGATTTCAAACAAAAGAGTCCTCTGTAAAGTTTGAATAATATATATAAATTTAAATTTTTATCAATCACAAAAACTTTCTAAAACTAACATTGATATTTTGAGACTATCAATAATAACAGTAGTATTTTGAGGCGTGTATGAGATTATTTTTTGACTCTACACTATGCTTCTTTTGTAAACAATAAGAGGTAATAAACAAATTATCATCATTAAACTTACTTGACTTTTTTGCAGAAGCCTCAGAATTAGCTGGGGAAACAGCAGTTGATCTCTGTGTATCAGACATGTTGATATCAAATGGAAATATTGGAAACTAATGCTAGCTGGAATGAAAGATGTATAATTCGCTCAATGCCATAATATGATAGATCTAATGTAGAATCTAATTATAAATTCTAGATTAAACTAATAAATAATTAACTCTTTTATATTTACAAATATGAGATAATTATAATAGGCGTGGACCTTGTCATGAGTCAGAATCAGTTATTGGTCTAAAACAGTTTCAATTGACATGTAAATTAAGATGAGTGCTCCAGACTGTCAAAGTTGTCTTGCACTTGCAGTAATGGTAACCTACGACTCGTACTTTGCAAGATCTTAAGTTAAGTTGGATATTTTGAAGTTATCGAAGAGGCTTCGAGTTCGAGTTTGATTCGGTTTGGAATATTATCTCATATAAAAAATATGTCACTAATTCATCAACACAGTCCCGAATATTGCTAGAGTTACAATATTCTTACAATTATTTGACAATCATTGTACAGTGGTTCTTAAAAACTTCAACTTACTTTAGATATGTGTATCGTGGGACTTAAACTTTATTTTTCTGTTCAACTTTGATTTCAAGACGCCATATTGTAAACAATAGTCCGTCGCCATTAGTAACTTAACAGGGGAGATAACTTATTATGAATAAGTCGCTGTTTTCCAGACGTCGTTTAAAGCCGAATGTTGTAATTCTAAACCTATACAAATACGTAACCATTTGATGAGCTAAACTCGAGTAATTTGGTTCTCCATTATCGGGTATTTCCTTGGGAATTTATAGCTGTAAATAGTTTTCAAGTTACTAGAAATGCACGATGCGATAAAACTCATTAGCATAGGTTATTATTTTCCGGTTTCTGGAACTAAAGTAAAGAATGATTGGCGCAACGTAAGTGGTGAATCTGTCGCTTTGAGTCCAAAAATTGTCAACAATTTAAAACTTGGAATCACATTTTTAGATTTTAAAAATATATTGAAAAAATTGGGTGGTTTTAATGTTTGCTTTTTTCATAATGGTTATATGGACACCGATGATATTTTTAATTGTATGTTTACTCTTCTAAAGGTTTGTTTATCCCAATGATTGTCACATCAACATGAACATACATGAATAAGTAAAGTCTTTGATAGAGTCGTAAAGAGTTAATTTAGAATAAGTGCTACATAGCCAGCGGAGGTGTCTGAGGTTCACTGCTTAGTTTTAAAGAATCATAAGCTTAAATTCAAAATACCAAAATATTCAGACATAAATTCAAAAGAAGATTGCACATGACAATTGACACCAGGGGATATATTTGTAAAACAACAAGATTGATCAGCTTACTTAATTTCTAAAACAGAAGATTTACTTAAAATTATTTATTTTAGAAACACTTTTAAAATTACAAAGTTTTACCACATGAATCGTTGAAATTCTTCTGAATTTTCCCATTTAAATGATTTATATAAATAAATATACACAGTGACCACATTGATAGTTGTATATAATAAAAATTCCATAAATAATTTAAATTTGGAAGTAACTGTAATGTTCACCCGGAAAATAAGATATGGGATAATAAAATAACGAAATTCTAGAAGTTTCTGAGGAACTGTACATGCAAAAAGACAAATAACATAACACAATTTCCAGAAAATGTCTCTAGTTTCTAGCAATCTAGAAACAGAAATAGCACTATATAAATACACTGGGATTAGTCCATATTTCACATAGTCATGACGTCGATATATTTTCATCCAGATATAAAATGGATAATGTCGATTGTCAGCTAATAAATATTCATGAACATATGTATAATGAGTGATTGCGTAGTATGATAACAAAACAAATAATGAAACACGAACAGGACTCTGAATTGAAAATCTAAAGAAGTATATTAGTTTTGACGGACTAGCTAAATGCATTATTGAAAACACCAACGTTACAGACAAAAAGTAAAAAATCTGTGGTACATTGAAACAAGCTGAATGATGATTTTTGTCTCCAACAACAATGCTTCCATTGAAATAAACAAACAATGCAAATCCAAACAAAACAATCAAGTACCAAAAACATGACCTGAGAATATTCCACTTCAGTTCAAATGCTCTAGATGGTTTAAAACGTAAAGTTTTAAAATATAAATTGAAAAAAGTGTATAAAACTTTAAAATCAGACATTTTAGAAATATCTTTCTTTTCTTCTACCATCCATTTTAATAGTTGTCTCCCTTTAGCCAATCCCATGACAAAAATAACCCACACAATGTTAGTTTGCCTAAAAAACACAGCGAAAAAACCAGCCATGGCAGAGAGAAAATGGTGATCACTTAAATTCAAATAATACATAAGCAGTGTAAAAAATACTGCACCAGGGTCTGTGTAATACATCCATGTAAAGAAATACAAAATGGGGAAAAAGGACAGGATCCAGGCATTTGTTATTACCATTGATCTAGATATTATCTGAAATGATAAATATTAAATCTGGCTGATATATGGTGATAATATGCTAACTGATATAGTGAAAGTTGTGTACAAACCCTTGTATGATTTAGTTGTATGAGAACTGGATGCCTTATTTCAATTGTGAAAAAGGCTATAGATAAGATGACATTGGAACACTATTTGACTGTATCAACTTCCTTAACAATATTACTTGAATCCTTGAAATAAATTCAAGGCTGACATGCTTTTCGCTTAGCAGAATAACATATTATAGTTGAAACATTAAAACAACATTATAAAGGCACAGCTTTATGGAACAACAATCACTGGTTAAAGTTTATGGGAAGTTTCAGCGTGTTTCCCCCACCGTCCTCAGACACAGAATGACAAGACATGAAACGTCGCATAAACTTTAACCAGTGATTGTTGTTCCATAAAGCTGTGCCTATATATCGTATGCACAATTGCTAAATGCCATGTGAGACAGGACCATGTCCTTGTTTATTGGGCCTAATTCTGACCCATGTAAAATAAAGAGTTTATTATTATTATTATTAAAGACTTTATTAAAGGGATAATAGGCGTTAGAATAAACTCGTCCTACGGCTTATATTTGTGTTTCATATTGACTATTAGTTAAATAAGTATGCATCCCACACTTTACCAAATTTTAAAAAGCCACAATAAAAAAATATTCGGAATTTTAAAAAAAAGTGAGCCAGTGACGATTCCATTCAGTTTGAGAATAAAAGCGTCTGGTAAATCAACGCTAAAACATCATTGTGGAATTCAACAGTAGGGGTCAAGGACGCGTGAAAACCCACATGTTAGAGTTACTTCCCTTTATATTTACACGATTTGAAAATCGCTTGATGGATGGCTCAAGCGTTTTATGATTAACTACTTTATTTTGGGGATTTATCGGATTTTAGAGGGAATTTGATGTTTAGGTAAGTCTTCTGATGGATATATACTGTTATTGTCCAAATTTGAGTGAACTTAAAATTTTATGTTCGTTCTAACGCCTATTATCCCTTTAAAACAACAGTTTTTTAAATGAAATTATTTATGCACTTTGTCTGGACAATTTGCAAACAATAACATAAATCAAATTCTCAAAATAAAGGTCTAATAATCTTGACAACTGCATCCTGTAGTGTTAAGAAGAAACATGATTAATAAATAAGATTAATAAATCTGAACCAACCTTATTTTTAGAGTGTAATTTCTTAATTAAAAGATAGAGCAATAACATATTTGAGGTCATAAAGATGATATTTACAGCTCTGAGATTGTGTGTAGAACAGATAATGTTGGTATTAGGTATGAAGGTCAATGGTTTTAAGATGACTAAAGATGACAAATACAGACCAGGTAGAGTTGTTATCATAGGATCCCACTAAAATATAGAAATAGAGCCAAGTTTATATCAAATTAAATATTATAAAAAGTTTCTGCGTAAGACACAATAGTCTGGACTTAGATTAGTAAGATCCTATTATCATGGTTTTAGAAATTTGGTTTCAGGGAAGCTTGATATTCACATTCAGTCAAAATAATTAATAAAAAGTATAAAATCATTTCTTGAGAGAAGCATAATGTATTGTGTATTATCCCTAGGATATCAAATCTCTTCCCTGTCATAGAGAGCTCATTATTGAATTTGTTTGTGATATATAACAAATATCAAAATAAAATTTGCAAATGCAAATGTCATTTGAAATTAATCTAAAAATCTCACAATCTTTTTTGTCAATTTTAGAGTTGATGTTTCAATTAAAATTCAAACCAATAGGCCTATAATTGCAAAAAAAGGGATTATGTAATTGAGATTAGAAAGTAACTATGATAATATTTCAATCAGAAAAAAAATACCGATTTGAAAGAAATGCAAGCTTTGAGCTTACAGTTTTATTTTCTGACTGGTTAAAATAAAATCAATAATCAGTCGTGTATTATTATGCGGAAGAACAAGTTAGTATCATAGTATGCCTTACGTAGCTAAAGTTTCCATCACAAAATCTTTTCGCTTGAGGAACATGGAAGATTTCGTCCATATAAGGTGAAGATTGAGCATTGTTAGTTAAATGGAACGGAACAATAGAGATAATTGCGAAAACAGCACCGGCTAAGCCGATGAACACGTCTTTCATTTTTCTTTTTGTTTACGTCGGAAATCTCGCGTCTTACATTTCGCGAGTAGTAAGTGTATTATAAAACGTAACCAACTAACTCTTGTCATCTAGTACAAAACGTAACTAGGAGGTTTTGAGGAGTTTGATGATGACTCTGGTGAACAATTTTAATGATTTTTAACGGTGTTAAATCATCTGTCGTGATTCAGTGGACACTTGCAGACTTTTTATCCAGAGTCGTGAATGGAGATAAATTTATAAAACTAAAGTGATTATTAAAGGCATTTTTATACGCCCACAAATTTATTTGGGGCATTTATTATAAACCGCCCCGGCGGTCCGTCGGTTTGTCGGTCCGTCGGTTCGTCGGTCCGTTCACAATTGTTTGTGCTCACTCTACAGGCTACAATTCCTGACGGATTCTTTTGATTTTTTTAGGTGACATTATGAAGATGATCCCTATCTACAGGCTACAGTTTTTTTATTGATTCTCTTAATTTTTATTTTGGGGGTATTTGTCATTATGAATATGATCCCTATCGATTTTCGTGATCCGACAATTTTTCAGTGAAATATTGTGTTTGATTTAGCAATTTTAGCCCATTACCCATAGGGTGCAGTTCGTGCTCACTCTACAGGCTACAATTCTTTAAGGATTCTTTTGATTTTTATTTTGTGGGCCAGTGTCATAATGAAGATGTTCCCTAACGATTTTCGTGATGATCCGGTAATTTTTCACCGAAATTTTGAATCTGACTAAGCGTTTCGCCCAGTACCCATGGGGTGCAACTCGTACTCACTCTACAAGCTACAATTCTTTATGGATTCTTTTGATTTTTATTTTGTGGGTCAGTGTCATTATGAAGATGATCCCTATCGATTTTCGTGATGATCCGATAATTTTTCAACGAAATATTGTGCCCATTACCCATAGTGTGCTCACTCTACAGGCTACAGTAATTTTTTTTGATTTTCATTATTTAGGTTATTTTAGGTTATTGTCAATTTGTAGATGCTCCCTATTGATTTTCATAATAATCTGATAATTTTACACCGAAATATTGTGTCCGACTAATGTTCGCGTTTTTTCTATTGGCTCTATTGTGCAATCTTTTGATTTTTATTTTGTCTGCTTAAAATTTTCTATAGAATAGACTTGAAGCAAATGCGAATGGAAAACAAATATAGATTTTGCACTTGCAATAAAGGCTGCTGGTTCAGTTCAGTTCAGTTCCTTCGATTAATTTTAGGGATATGTATTTAATTAAATTACTATTACTAATTAGCTATACAGGTCAGAATCAGTGTCCTATGATTTTTCTTTTAACTGTCTCTTGAGCTTTAGTCGTATAGAATTTTCTGGTATAATGCAACGTATTCTGTTGAAAAAAATTGTTTAAATGTAGTTAATTTGAAATGTATGTGATATTGATAACGGTATTAAGTGATTAATGGTGGATAAAAAAGTTGATAAACCTTAAGGTTGTATGATTTATGTTCATATTATGTATATATTTTGTGCGTTTATTCAGCGTACCTCTAGGAAACGTAATTTGCATTTGTATTGGATACAGGTTTCTGCTTAAAGCAGTATTTTATTGTAAACAGCCATGCCTGTTTTCGATATTCTCGATGCCCCTTTTGATAAACTAACATGATATAGAAATAATCAAGTCAAGTGATACATGCAGTTGTAATTAAAAAATAAACATAAAACTTAGATTTACAAATTTTGCCATTACGAGGTTATATTCATCAATGGACTTTCTTTATGTCATAAACATACAACATAATCCCTGTAAATCCCGATAAACCCATATTTAAAAGTATCATAAAAAAGAAATTACCCCAAGAAGCTTTACATAGATGAAAGTTTTTATTACAGTGAGAAAATTGTCCATTTGTAATAATCTAAAACCACCAAAATTTTAAAAAAAAGAATGTGCTCAAGATTGTATTTTATACAGTCAAATAGATAATAAGTTCAAAGTCATTAGTTATATATAGCACAATTTGAACACCATAAGATAGTTTCTTTGTTCAACTTGAGGAGATATAGGTCTTAAAAACAATGCAGTCTTGGTCCCATAAAAGAACATTGTGGAACTGTGAAAGCAGATGAGTTCTAAAGAACAGAGCCAATCGCTATTCTCTAGGTTCTACCGCTAAAGTTCGACTTAAACCAAACCAAGGTAGCGCGGAGCCAAAAATTCCAGGTATGACTAAGGCGCTGAAACAAAATTTTGTGATCAATCACATCAATTGCCACAGAAAGATCGAGTATGATATAAGTATTGCAGTATTTTGTACTAAACTTTAGATAGTTAAAAGGAGGACGAGTAAAATGTGATCATATACTACTTAAAGTGTTTCTGAGAAAGGCTAACGAAATGTTATGGGAATTTGTTACAGAAATTTTAAATCCCACCTCTAATCCTTTCAGTAGGTAGGTAGTGATCGTTTAAAAAAAATGATTAGCGTAGTTGTCTTTTTCTACAAAGAATATCTCTATAACGTATAGGAATTGCAGTTTTACAAGATTAACGACTGGTCAGGGGCGCGGGAACAAATTTTAGGTTGGGGGCAAACTATTTCAAAGTCGAAAACCTTTATTTCAAAATGAATCGAATAACGGGAGATAACTCAAAAGAATTAAGACAACAATTATTATTTATTCAAATAATTTGATCGTAATAGAGAAACTTACATTCTTTGATTGTATTACCAGCTTCGAAGGTTAAAAAACCAAGGAAATTTACAAATATGGCATTATGAGACAATTATATATTTAGGCTACCCGGTACATATACTTATTTTATTTCATTTTTTGGGGGGGGGGCAAAAGATATTGCTGCCCCCCATCAAACATTTTTGGAGGGGGGCATTTGCCCCCCCCTGCCCCCCTGTTCCCGCGCCTATGCGACTGGTAGCCTTTTCAGATATACAAGAATGTAACTGAAGCATTTTCAAACTGTATCCATAGGTGATGAGCTGAAAGATACATAGGTTATATTGCCGTCAAATTTCCACAAAATAACTAAAAGCAATGGTATTCTAGTAATTATTGAGCTCAAATAAAAAAAAGGTATATTACATAGTTCACATTCTTTTGTAGAACAGGATAAATATTCCTTGTCATGATCTATGCATAAGGCACATTTTTCCAGTCTTCCAATAAAACCTTATGCCAATCGCGATATATTTATTTTATTTCTGTTCATTTGATTTATCTTTTAGCTAACTGAACTAAATTTAGCAGCACCTTGAAATATATATTTCTAGCCTAGGCTTTTAATTTCATATTTTCATATCACCTTAACACACAATGTATGGTAATAGTACCATAAATCTGAAACATGCTTTTGCAACTTTCGCAAACTAAACATCTTACAATAGCCACATATTCTTGCATGACATAAAATATAGAAATTATTATTTACCATCTTCGCCAGGTGTATGACTTACCCGCTCCCATGTCCGTTATAGTCAGAAACCGTGTACTTCAGACGAGCTCTGCTGGAAAGGTTCCGCTTATCTTGGTCAGTGAGTGATCCTGATCTCACCAATCGTTTTTCTCTACTTGGTATATAGGCATCACCATCATTATTGTGACTGAAAGAAGGATGTAACGGCCATTAGATGACTTGAAGACTATTTATTCTGACTAGTATGCCAAATTATTGAATAATATGTGTATATTATGATTGTAAACCTAGGTTCCTGTTTATGATACGGAATATCTATCTTATTTCATCATTGACCCCATAAAAAAATTGGTCACCAGCCCGAATTCCAATTCCGATGCTCGTCCTAGTGTTTAGGTTGTATTTATGCAACACTAATAATAATAATAATAAACTCTTTATTTTACATGGGTCAGAATTAGGCCCAATACACAAGGACATGGTCCTGTCTCACATTCAGCCCATGGGGCAATACATTGGAAAAAAAAAAAAAAAAAAAAAAAAATCAAAAATACATAATATCTCAATATACTATTCGTCTGAAATACTAAAAATACACAAGTACATGTGTATCAAATGGACAGAGATATGTTCCGGCGATCAAGTACATGACCACAAATAAATATACAATACTCCACGTACAATTTGTTTAAAAATACACAAGTACATGTGCATGAATGGACAGATTTTCAACCTACAATTTGTTTATAAGATAGCTTGCCAGGCAAGGTAATATACGCCCACTGGCAGCATTTAATTCAAATAAAAACTTTTCAGTGAGGTTACAAGTCGAATGAAATATTCAACCTTCCAACCTATTTTTTTCTAGGGTCTCTAGTTTTATTAAAAACTGTCAAGAATTGTACCTAATAACAACTCATTAAATATTTTTCGGTATTTTTATGATTTGCAATAGGGTTCACCCTTAATAATATTTTGATATTTTTAATTCTTAATAAGGCTCATCCTTGGTTGATATTAAACCATTTCAGCGAGTTTTGTCAAAAAGGAATGTTTAAAGTTGAAAGCGTTTTTGAAAACAGGCGCAATAACTGACACTAAATATTTTTCGATTTATCTGATTTTCAATAGGGTTTATCCTTGTGTGAAAACAAATACTAAAGCCAAGTTACATCAAAATCCATTAAAAATTGTTCTTTCTAGAGTGTTTACAAGCTAAAATTGAACGCGTTTTCAAGAACAAGAGCAGTAACTCATACTGAAAAATTTTTCGATTTCGCTGATTTTCAATAGGGTTCATCCCTGAGTTATAACACACTCTCACACCAAGTTTCATCGAAATCGGTCAAGAATTGTGCCATGTAGAGTGTTTACGAGACAAAAATCGAACGTGTTTAAAAGAACAAGGGCAATAATTCATACTAGAATTGCTTACAATTATGAACGTATTTCGACAGCCTTAAAATATTATGTAGGCTAAATTTGCAATAACCTACATCTAGACGATATATTGAATATCATTTGACCTAGTTTTCAAAGTCGTGAAATAATTAGGTCACACCTTCCGTAACAGTCAAAGATGGCGAAAATATGAAAATTATCAATTTTTGCTGTATTTAAGTACACTTATCTCTATGAATTTTTTAAGTAAGCCAAATTTAAAAATACCCACTCGAAGACAATATATTGAATATTATTTGACCTAATTTTTAAGGTCATAGATTAAGTGGGTCACACCTTCCGTAGCCGTAAAAGTGACCTAAATTTTGAAAAAATCGAAATTCGAATAATTCGAAAAAAAATACGAAATTCAAAAATCGGTCTCCAAGAAAAGGTAGATAATATTACAATGTATCTATGTGCTAAATTTCATCGAAATCGGTCCATCAATAGTGTCTGAATTTCGGCTTTAAGAATTGTAACGAAAATTCAAAATGGCGGCCGATATGGCAGCTTGACCTAATTTTTTAGGTCAAATTGATTACTATTGACAAGTTATTTGTAAAACAGTTTTCACAGACCGGAAGTTACGTAATTACGTCATTTGAGGCTAAACCGGAAGTCGAATTTTTTTTTTCAAAATTTCACAAAAATTATAATCATATCGCCTATCATTTGGTAAAGTTTCAAAATTTTACCATTTATATTAAACGAGAAATCGCGGTCTGAAATTTTTGCCGATGACCCTTGAATATTGAATTGCAAATCGTGGGTAAAAGATTTGACCGAATTGCATAAAACCTATAATTGTTAGTTGCCAAATACATTGAAGTTTTCAAATCTGAAAATCCGGTCGAAATCGAACTGAAAATAAAATTGCCAAAGCCGAAAAACCTCATCTTCCGGTACTCACTTCCGGTCAGAGATAGAACTTCCGGATTTGTTTTATTTGATAATAGAAATCATTCTAAGATCAACTGTAGATTTGGAATTTCTGTACCTTTTACCAGTTCGTCTGCAAACTCATCCGAGAATCGCAAAAAAAAAAAAAAAAAAAAAAAAAAAATTATGAACGTATTTCGAAGCCTTAAAATATTATGTACGTTAAATTTGCAATGACCTACATCTAGACAATATATTGAATATCATTTGACCTAGTTTTCAAAGTCATAAAATAATTAGGTCACACCTTCCGTAACAGTTAAAGATGGCGAAAATATGAAAATTACCAATTTTTGCTGTGTTTAAGTACACTTATCTCTATGAATTTTTTAAGTAGGCCAAATTTAAAAATACCTACTATTAGACAATATATTGAATATCATTTGACCTAGTTTTCAAAGTCATAAAATAATTAGGTCACACCTTCCGTAACGGTTAAAGATGGCGAAAATATGAAAATTACCAATTTTTGCTGTGTTTAAGTACACTTATCTCTATGAATTTTTTAAGTAGGCCAAATTTAAAAATACCTACTATTAGACAATATATTGAATATTATTTGACCTAATTTTCAAGGTCATAGATTAAGTGGATCACACCTTCCGTAGCCGTCAAAGTGACTTAAATTTTGAAAAAATCGAAATTCGAATAATTCGAAAAAAAAAACGAAATTCAAAAATCGGTCTCCAAGAAAAGGTAGATAATATTACAATGTATCTATGTGCTAAATTTCATCGAAATCGGTCTATCAATAGTGTCTGAATTTCGGCTTTAAGAATTGTAACGAAAATTCAAAATGGCGGCCGATATGGCAGCTTGACCTAATTGTTTAGGTCAAATCGATTACTATTGACAAGTTATTTATAAAACAGTTTTCACTTTTCACCTAGCTGTTATAGACCGGAAGTTACGTAATTACGTCATTTGAGGCTAAACCGGAAGTCAAATTTTTTTTTTCAAAATTTTACAAAAATTATAATCATATCGCCTATCATTTGGTAAAGTTTCAAAATTTTACCATTTATATTAAACGAGAAATCACGGTCTGAAATTTTTGCCGATGACCCTTGAATATTGAATTGCAAATCGTGGGTAAAGATTTAACCGAATTGCATAAAACCTATAATTGTTAGTTGACAAATACATTGAAGTTTTCA
Source organism: Nipponacmea schrenckii (assembly GCA_030562195.1). Taxonomy (NCBI): domain Eukaryota; kingdom Metazoa; phylum Mollusca; class Gastropoda; family Lottiidae; genus Nipponacmea; species Nipponacmea schrenckii. The sequence continues at coordinate 34,766,251 of JAUJPP010000005.1, forward strand.
AATCTGAAAATCCGGTCGAAATCGAACTGAAAATAAAATTGCTAAAGCCAAAAAACCTCATCTTCCGGTTCTCACTTCCGGTCAGAGATAGAACTTCCGGTTTTGCTTTATTTGATAATAGAAATCATTCTAAGATCAACCGTCGATTTAGAATTTCTGTACCTTTTACCAGTTTGTCTGCAAACTCATCCAAGAAAAACAAAAAAAAAAAAACTAGAGCCACACGTGGCACAGAGTGGGACTTTGCTAACGTTGCAAAATTGCAACAAACAGGCCGAAACATCTGATTTTCTGGGAGAAACTGGCCAAAGCAACGATGTATCTGTGTGCAAATAATTTTTTGGAAAAACGTTATTTCCTACAGATGTAAAGCGCTGACCGATATAACTGGTAAATTGGAAGTTTACCCGTATGTGCCACGCCCATCTAATTTACTTTTGCGTAAATCTAATCTCATACAAAATATATATTCATGGTTCAAATTTGAAGCTTGTACATCTAATAGATCACGAGATATACACAAATACGTTTCAAAAAAGCAAAATGTACGTTAATTTTAAAAGTCCAAAAATTAAATTTTCATTTTAAAAACTTTTGTTGTGCATCGCTGGAAAGAGGACAAAAGGCGCTTTCGGAATGTGAAAAAAATAACCCTCTAAATTAATTAGGTCACGCTCTAGAGCAGTCCAACGTTGCAAATTGTGCTGCTTTCGAGCAGCTATAAAACCGGAAATAGACGTCAGAAGTCTAATGCCAAATTGTCAACTGATAGCTTAAGTCAGTGACCAATGACCTTGTAAAGGTCAAGGTCACCAAAGGTCAAAGTAACTAGAAATAAGCCCCCAAACTAAAAAAAAAAACTGATTTTTTGCAAATGTCGCAAAATTGCAACAAACAGGCAGAAACATTTGATTTTTGGGATAAACTGGCCAAAGTAATGAGATATATGTATGCAAGGTACTTTTTTGAAAAACGTTATTTACTGCAGCCGTAATTCGCTGACCGATATAAATGGTACATTTGAAGTTCACCCGGATGTGCCACGCCCATTTCGTTTTTTTGGAGGGGAATCTAATCATATTCAAAATGTATATTCACAGTAAAAATTTGAAGCTTGTACAGCTCATAGATCACGAGATATACACACATACATTTCAAGGAAGCGAAAATACGGCAAAATGTACTTTCCTTTGCAAAAATCAAAAAATTCAATTTTCATTTTACAAACTTTTGTTATATATCGTTGGAAAGAGGACAAAAAGCACTTTAAGAATCTGACAAAATTAACACTCTAAATTAATTAGGTCACGCTCTAGAGCAGCCCAAAGTTGCGAATTTTGCTGTTTTCGGGCAGCTATAAAACCGGAAGTAGACGTCGGAGGTCAAAGTTCAAAGTATCAACTGATAGCCAAGGTCAATGACATTTGACCTACTAAAGGTAATGGTCACCAAAGGTCAAGGTCACGAGAAATAAGCCCCCAAACTTCGAAAAAATTCAACCGGATGTTGCAAAAATGCAAAAGCGAAATTCAAAATTCGGCTCCCAATGTTTTTTTCGCAATCGACTGAGGATTCCAGAAATGTAATTATCGCAGAAATTAGACATAACCCTGAGGCCCCATTTTTACTTTTACAAAAAAGTAACATTTCAAGATGGCGGCCAAAGTTTCACTTCCGGTTCGGATTTTTTCTTCTTCGTTTTTTTGTCTTCTAATTTAATTAAGATTGACATAAATTTTGTTGCGATACATCAATTACAGCACAAGTAGGTCAACCGGAAGTTTAAACCCTTTTTACGTTGAAACCGGAAATGAAGCCAAAATTTTGACTCTGCCAATGTTTTTATATTCGTGAAACTTGAAGGCACCCAAATTTTCAGATCAATCGGTCTTAAAATAGCAAAGTTGCAAAAATGTGCAAAATACGGCAAAAAAATGTGTGCTACGAATTTTCGAATTATGAAATTGTTCAACTGCTATCTTGTTGGAAATTATTTCACGTTTCCAAAAATGCAAACCCGAAGAAAATCGATTGAAAATTGCGACTTCTAGGGCCACTGACCGACTTTTTAGGTATGTTGCAATGCAGCACTTCCGGTTTTGCAAAAATGTTCAAATGTTCATTCATTAGAAACGTCGCCACTACAGAAGGTCTGGAGATGTTGTGAAATTGCTGCAACTATTGCAGCCTAGGCTGTGTGAGGTGTGTAAATTTCGAAAAAAAAAAAAAAAAAAAAAAAAAAAAAAAAAACATTTCGAAAACAAACTGGGACTTTGCGGTAGCAAAGTCCCACAACTAGAATTGC